>JBAKBP010029065.1:0-27653 GCA_037953745.1 Lithodes maja
ATATACTAAACTATATATATACTAAAAACTATATATATATACTAAACTATATATATACTAAAAACTATATATATATACTAAAAACTATACTGTATATACAAAAAACTATATATATACTAAAAACTATATATATATACTAAAAACTATATATATATACTAAAAACTATATATATACTAAAAACTATATATATACTAAAAACTATATATATACTAAAACTATATATATACTAAAAACTATATATATACTAAAAAACTATATATATACTAAACTATATATATACTAAAAACTATATACTGTATATACTAAAAAACTATATATATACTAAACTATATATATACTAAAAACTATATATATACTAAAAACTATATATATACTAAACTATATATATACTAAAAACTATATACTGTATAAAAGTGTATATACTAAAAACTATATATATACTAAACTATATATATACTAAAAACTATATATATACTAAACTATATATATACTAAACTATATATATACTAAAAACTATATACTGTATATACTAAAAACTATATATATACTAAACTATATATATACTAAACTATATATATACTAAAAACTATATATATACTAAACTATATATATACTAAAAACTATATATATACTAAAAACTATATATATACTAAAAACTATATATATACTAAAAACTATAACCACTGTTCCCTTAAGGTGGTAAATTGGTGAGAGTATTTTGCTCAAGTTTCGGATACTACTGTACACTGTGTTGTCTGGCATTTATTAGACGATTTTATTCAGTTTAGGAAGGGTACCTATCGAAGTCAAAGAGTTAATTGAGATAGTTTTTACCATTATCATTCCCACAGATCCTTCCTAAACTGTATAGAATCGTCTAATGATAGCCAGCATACACTGTCAAAATGCGTCATAATTTTCAAAGGGTTAACCTCTTGAGGATCATGACGCATTTTCACAATTTAATATGGCTATCATTAGACGATTTCATACAGCTTAGTAAGGGTGTATGGGAGTGTTAAGAAGGGAAACACTATCTCAATTAACCCCTGACTTCCATACGCCTTTTCCTAATCTGAATAGAATCGTCTAATTATAGCCAGTTAATGTGAAAGGGTTAAGGGGAGATGGTTTACTTTTCTGGTCCCCCTTCTCTCTCATGTTTAGGCCCATTAGTTTTCAGATTATAACACGTTCGACCCATTAGTTTGGCGGTTTTAAGACCTTTCGACCCATTTCTTTATCAATATTAAGACTTTCTGTGTCATTTAGGTGTCGACTTTTTCCTGGCGAGCGGGCTATAAAAGGCTATAAAACTAACGTTCCGTTAGCAACGTTTTTTATGGGGGGGGGGCGGGAGGGTAGGAAGGGGGGTAGGGGTGGTAGGGACGGGCGGTGGGGGGGCGGGAGGGGGCAGGGGGGGGGGGGGGAAGGAAGGAGGGTGAGGGTGGGGGGGGTTAACCAACAATGAGCCCCCCCTACCACCCCTACCCCCCCCCTAACTCCCCGCCTCCCCCTAACCCCCCCTACCACCCTACCCCCCTCCCCTCCCCTCCCTACCCTCCTTCCTTCCCTTCACCCCCTGCCTCCTCCCGCCCCCCACCCCCTCCCTACCACCCCCTCCCTATCCCCCCACCCCCCTCCTTCCCTCCCCCCTCTCCCAGCTCCGCCCCCCCCCATAAAAAACGTTGCTAACGCAACGTTAGTTTTATAGCCCTTTTTAGGCCCCCTAGGCCTATTTTAAAGTTTAAAAACTCCACAGACGAGTTATTTATGAACCGATTTTGTTTAAATTTATACCATAAGTACACTTTAGCAAGCTGAATCGAATGGCGCAAACATAATTAAAATCGGACCATTAGTTTAGGATTTCGATTTTGACTGGGCTTCCTGGAGGGTCCAGGGGACCGTTTTTTGGACTTTAAAAGTCCTCTGTAGCCCAAACTATAAGTCCTAGGGAATTCTACTTGGTGCCATTCGATTTTTTAATTTAAGAGAAACCGTCCTGTTCTACCGAAAAAAAGATGTACAAATATATCTTGAAAGTTGGTCTAGGGTATGTATGTAATTCTAAGCTTGATGGAGGTCTAGGGAGCAAACTATAAACCTCCCCTTAACTTACACCTTTGAGTACCAGCGACGTGTGTTATATTAGATTCCAACTATATATTGACAATATTATGCAGCTTAGGAAGGCTCTGTAGTAGTTATAACGGATGGTTGAGATAGTGAGAAGGTTTGTTATGGCTAGAGGTCCTTCCTAAGCTGAATAAAATCGTGTAATAGTTGCCAGAAAATGATAAAAAGGACGTCCCTGGTACTGCATGGGGTGGTAGCCTACAGTTGGCCAAATAAGTCGTGTCGCCGCTGTCATTAAGTTTTGCTCGCTGTGTGCTGTATTAAGGGGAGGTATTTACTTTGTTCCCTAGACCTCCATCAAGCTTAAAATGATACCCCCTTGAGTCTCTTTCAAGATAAATGTGTACATTTTTCGGTAGAAAAATTTCCCGGCCATAGGCCAGTTCCTCTTAAATTACAGGCTCGCTATCGCTCGCCAGGATAAAATCGACACCTGAATGGCACGAAAGGTCTTAATATGGGGTGAAAGTTCTTAACATCGCTAAATTAATGGGGCGAACGTTTTATAAAATCAAAATCAATGGGGCTAAACATGAGGGAGAAAGGGGTCAAGAAAAAAATCCCTCAAGTGGAGATCTCCCCTTAATCTCTGTCAGATTTTGATTAGGGTGTGTAAAGATAGGAACATATACCGGTCAGACCTCATATAGCAAGGTAATGATATTGTGGCTCCAGGCCCTATCCACAACCCTCAACATAATCCTCAATTAATATAACGAGTACCTGGTTTACCATAGCCGGTACAGTGTACCCCTATGTCAATATTGTGACCTCCATACCGGTCAGACCTCATATAGCAAGGTCATGATATTGTGGCTCCAGACCCTATCCACAACCCTCAACACAATCCACTATTAATATAACGAGTACCTGGTGTACCATAGCCGGTATAGTGTACCCCTATGTCAATATTGTGACCTCCATACCGGTCAGACCTCCTATAGCAAGCCAATGATATTGTGATTCCAGACCCTATCCACAACCCTCAACACAATCCACTATTAATATAACGAGTACCTGGTGTACCATAGCCGGTACAGTGTACCACTATGTCAATATTGTGACCTCCATACCGGTCAGACCTCACATAGCAAGCTAATGATATTGTGGCTCCAGACCCTATCCCCAACCCTCAACACAATCCACTATTAATATAACAAGTACCTGGTGTACCATAGCCGGTACAGTGTACCCCTATGTCAATATTGTGACCTCCATACCGATCAGACCTCACATAGCAAGCTAATGATATTGTGGCTCCAGACCCTATCCCCAACCCTCAACACAATCCACTATTAATATAACAAGTACCTGGTGTACCATAGCCGGTACAGTGTACCCCTATGTCAATATTGTGACCTCCATACCGGTCAGACCTCACATAGCAAGCTAATGATATTGTGGCTCCAGACCCTATCCCCAACCCTCAACACAATCCACTATTAATATAACAAGTACCTGGTGTACCATAGCAGGTACAGTGTACCCCAATGTCAATATTGTGACCTCCATACCGGTCAGACCTCATATAGCAAGCTAATGATATTGTGGCTCCAGACCCTATCCCCAACCCTCAACAGAATCCACTATTAATATAACTAGTACCTAGTGTACCATAGCAGGTACAGTGTACCCCAATGTCAATATTGTGACCTCCATACGGTCATACCTCATATTATAGCAAGCTAATGATATTGTGGCTCCAGGCCCTATCCACAACCCTCAACATAATCCACTATTAATATAACGAGTACCTGGTGTACCATAGCCGGTACAGTGTACCCCTATGTCAATATTGTGCCCTCCATACCGGTCAGACCTCATATAGCAAGCTAATGATATTGTGGCTCCAGACCCTATCCCCAACCCTCAAAACAATCCACTATTAATATAACGAGTACCTGGTGTACCATAGCCGGTACCGGGTACAGTGTACCCCTATGTCAATATTGTGACCTCCATACCGATCAGACCTCATATAGCAAGCTAATGATATTGAGGCTCCAGACCCTATACCCATCCCTCAACATTATCCACTACTAATATAACGAGTACCTGGTGTACCATAGCCGGTACAGTGTACCCCTATTTCAATAGTGTGACATCCATACCGGTCAAACCTCATATAGCAAGCTAATGATATTGTGGTTCCAGACCCTATCCCCAACCCTCAACACAATCCACTATTAATATAACGAGTACCTGGTGTACCATAGCCGGTACAGTGTACCCCTATGTAAATATTGTGACCTCCATACCAACCAGACGTCATAATAGCAAGCTAATGATATTGTGGCTCCAGGACCTATCCACAACCCTCAACACAATCCACTATTAATATAACGAGTACCTAGTGTACCATAGCCGGTACAGTGTACCACTATGTCTATATTGTGACCTCCATACCGGTCAGACCTCATACAGAGAGCTAATGATTTTGTGGCTCAGGACCCTACCAACAACCCTCAACACAATCCACTATTAATATTACGTGTACCTGGTGTACCGTAGCCGGTACAGTGTACCCCTATGTCAATATTGTGATCTCCATACAGGTCCGACCTCATATAGCAAGCTAATGATATTGTGGCTCCAGGCCCTATCCACAACCTTCAACATAATCAACTACTAATATAACGAGTACCTGGTGTACCATAGCCGGTACAGTGTACCCCTATGTCAATAATGTGACCTCCATACCGGTCAGCCTCATATAGCAAGCTAATGATATTGTGGCTCCAGACCCTATCCCCAACCCTCAACAGAATCCACTATTAATATAACGAGTACCTGGTGTACCATAGCCGGTAAAGTGTACCCCTATGTCAATATTGTGACCTCCATACCGGTCAGACCTCATATTGCAAGCTTATGATATTGTGGCTCCAGACCCTATCCACAACTCTCAACACAATCCACTATCAATATAACGAGTACCTGGTGTACCATAGCCGGTAGAGTGTACCCCTATGTCAATATTGTGACCTCCATACCGGTCAGACCTCATATAGCAAGCTAATGATATTGTGGCTCCAGACCCTATGGACGTTTTCATTGTGTTGCCAAATATCAAACATTAACTTGTCATTATGTAGACTAGCAATGTTTTATTTACATCGTTCATGTTTGTTCAATACAAGTTACATTATCACCGTATTTAATTCATATTTTGGCACGTGTCAAAGATATAAACAAACAATGTATTCCATAGGTTATGAAACAAGTTTGGTATTTACTAAAAAAATCGTTATGGACGTGTTAACAGTATGTTTGGTAATGTCATTAATGTATGTTATATTAGAACCTTAAAAACGTTGATATGACATTTTGTTAGAAACCATTGTAATAGTACTACACCTCTATATATTATAAGTGCCAAACGTTTTAGTAGTAGATGTCGTAGTAGTAGTTGTAGATATGATATGTTAGTATTAATATAACAAAACGTTTAACTTTTACTCTTCATAATATACACGGATTTTTTAAATGTCTTTGTTTTTGTAGTGAAAATACATTCAATGATACCAAATATACAAGTTTTTCACACGTGTATTATACAACCTTCCTACTTAGGTTCCTTTTTACGTGTTCACAACATCACAATAGACGCTTCTTTGATATTGCCAAAAAATATATATATATAACGTTGCCATTATATAGACTACAGACATAAGATTTACGTTTTTCTTGTTTGTTCAATACCAGTCGCATTATCACATTATGTCATTCCTATTTTGGCACGTGCCAAAGAAGAAAATAATGTATCCCATAAGTTATGACACACGATTTGTAGTTACTAACTTAGAATGTTGTGACAATGTGTTTACACTATGTGAAGTTAGGTCAATAATGGTGTCATTAAAACATTATAAAAACGTCTTTAGACATAATTCCAGAAACGTTGTGATATAACCACAACAGCATAAGTGTCAAATGTTGTACACACGTAAACAGTTTATTGGGCTTGTAGGTCACAATATTGGCATAGGGGTACACTGTACCGGCTATGGTACACCAGGTACTCGTTATATTAATAGTGGATTGTGTTGAGGGATGTGGATAGAGACTGGAGTCGCAATTGTGACGTTAACCACTCCGTTAGAACCGCATGGCTTGTCCTACAGTGACTCGCTAGGATCGCCAGGGCAGTGGAAGGGGCTACAGTTTATGTATTAGAGTGTGCTTTATTTCATATGAAAGCTCGTGTTGTGGGCAGTCCAGAAAGGCTCTTTGTTTTCACCCATGTCAAGGCTTTATATATTTAATTGTAAAGTATATGTTTTATCATTAACTAGTAATGATGGGATCTGGGAGAGAGAGAGAGAGTAGAACAGAGTGAGAGGGGAGCGCGCAGTGTTTTTGCCCCGCTCGATGACGTCACGGCTGGCTGCCTCGTGGGGGTTGGTTGAGAGAGGTCCTTACCATGCTGCTAGCTCCCTTGCTAGTGGCTAGAGGACTTGTTACCGCTTTTTTCCCACGCGGCTCGACCTAGTCCCAGTATATATACTGGTTCCTCGCCACTCTCTCCCTCAGATCTGGTTTCTAGAACGCATTCATCTTTATCCTTTGATACCTGTCCCCTGCTCTGCACCTGAGAATCTTTTCCTCTGCCTACCTCTCTCTTTTTCCATATCTTTCACCACCTTTTTTTAATACCATATCCCCTCTGGTTAACTCTGCAAAATCAGCTTCATGCTGGCCAGTTGTATTGTGCGTTAAGGTCTGATATAACCTATGTATGTTTAGTTGTTAAGATAAATTGATCACGAAGCATTGGTTAGCATCCATATTGTTTAGTACCGCTTCCTATAATAATTAGTGTTCTGCTGGATTAGATAATGCTAGACTAGGGGTCTGATATTATAAGGTATTGTTTCCTATGAGTGCTGGCTTTAGGAAAAAGCTGCACGACATACCTGAGAACTGGAGTTGATTGGGTAAATTCTAGTCTGTTTGCCATTGAGAGTAGAGCATGCACGAATGAGGGCTTTTTGCCTATACCATTCTGCACTGTTCTAGTCTCGATTGTTTGTCTTTGAGGTACGCCAGGAGAACGCTTAATACTTCGGTATTAAGGTTTCTCAAGAGAGCTACCCTTCCCTATAACGTAATATTTGACGCACAGACTTGAGATTTACACTAGGCTATGCGGCATGTCATGCGCACCAGTATCTCGTATCATTGACTCTAGCTAGACTTCATCAATCATAGTAGACATTAAGTATATTAATCCAATTACTCTTTTTATGCATACCCATTTATGATTACACAAGCATTTCGCAGCCTAGTTTGATGTATTGAGACACAAACGACCTAGGCTCTTTTTGTTGATAGGAATACTGCGTTGTCGTGGCGATTGTTATTGTTGTAGCGTTTAGGATATTCTTGGCCCTGACTGCATTATATATTCTGCCTTTTTGTGTGCATAGCCTGCACGAGCATTGTTCCGCTGCCTGCCTTTTTGGGTTCCATTTCCGATACGAGCATCTTTATAGCATCTAACATTTAAAGAAGATTCCTTGTTAGTGTTGAAGGACTTTAGTGCACTTTCTTTCATGCAGGAGTGCCTGACATTTATTGATTAAAGTAACGTAAGCTGTAACGTCTCTTACCACCTTACTTTGCATACCATATCCAAGCACCTTCGGTTATAGGTAGTAATAGGCTGTTTTCACATAACATTAAGCCTAGAGTAGACGCACATTTATTGAGAGTTTGATAGCCTATTATTGCATATAGAACTCTGTAGAGTATTTGTGTTCTTTGTTCACTGGGGATATACATCAGAGGTTGGAGCTAGCGCTTTCCGTTGTAACATTTATGCCATTACTAGTCCAATGAATAAGAGCCCTGATATATTTGAACCCCAGTCGTAACAAATGGCGACCTTACCTAGGATTTGGTGAACCTACATTTATTAGCAGGGAACATTTGTTGTTTTGGAGAATATTTTGCGGGGATCAGCAAGAATATTTTTTTTTTGCAACATAGTATAGCCCTTGAGTATTTCCGAGAATTGTTGTGTGTATATTGAGGTATAAGAGTTTGGGGTGCTTCTTTTCTGGATATTGAGGTGGGAAATTTTTGTAAGCATCATGTCTTATACCGGATCAGAGGAGAATGGAGACAGTACGTAATGTCGAAACTGAGGAACAGCAGTATGATGATATGGTTAATCAGGTGAACTGTGAGGAGGATGCTAGGATATTTTTGCAATGGCCTGTTACTGCCGAGCGGTTGGAGGGTATGGAGCGGTACGGTCTTCAATGCCTGGCCACAGCTATCGGTCATGCGGTTACTAGCAGCATGACCAGGGATAACTTGATAACGTGTGTACTGGGCAGGGTGACTGGTGAGCGAGATGGGTTGAGTGCTCAGAGCCCTTCGGCCATGCTTCCCCTACACTCGACTCCCAGCCATCCCAGTGGTTTGCCGACCCTGGGTACGCTTCCACAGTTGGGTGGTGACTGGCAGGGTGGGTTGCCCCTGGGGAGACCACCGGTAATTTCAAACATTGTAGCACCTTCACCTCCTCAAGGGTTATCTCCAGAATTATTGTTTAAGCTCGAATTAGCTAAGCTTCAGCATCAGCAGCAAATAGAATCAGCTAAGATCGAAGAGAGAAAGGCTAGCAGGGCAGGTGAGCTTCAGCAGCAATTAGAATTAGCCAAGATAGATGAGAGAAAAACTATCAGTCAGCAGCACATAGAGCTAGCAAAAATCCAAGCTGACTTAGAGTCGACTAGGTACTGTGCCGACATGGACGTAGAGAAGTCGCGAGTAGAGACAACGGGACAGCGACTTGGGGCTGGTAACCGTGTTCATGAGCAGTCTCTCTCGCACTTATTGAAACTGGTTCCGGTGTTTGATGAGAGTGGTGTAACAGAATTTTTCACACGCTTTGAGAAGAAGTGCCAGGAACACCAGTGGCCAGAGAATAAATGGGCAGCACTTGTATCCTCTAGATTAATAGGCAAGGGTCTTAAAGCCTACGATGCGTTACCTTTGGAGTTATGTATTGTGTACGAGGATCTCAAGGAGGCTGTCCTGAGGGCTTACGAACTGCAACCAGAAACGTACTGTTTGAAGTTCCGGGGTGTAACTAAGGGAAGAGATAGCACCTTTTTGGAACACGCCCGGGACTTGTCCGATGCTATGGGGAACTGGCTCCGATCTGAGAAGGTAACAACGTTTGATGGAGTTAAGCAGTTGATGATGTTGGAGCAGTTCTTTAAGAGCACGGGCGGTGATCTAACTTTGAACTTAAAGGAGAAAAACCCAAGAACTCTAGTCGAAGCAGCAGAAATGGCTGATCGACGGCTGTCGTTGATTCGGGGTTGCGGGTCCTCACAGAAGTACGATGTAAGTGCTAAGGACCGTTATCCTCCCCCTCCCCGTAACAATGACACATTTAAACAGAAGAGCCATGAAACTAAAACTGAATCCAAACCTTACACCACACCGTATGTGAAAAGTCAGGGGCCTTTTACATCACAGTATAAGCCGAAACTGAAATTTATGTGTTTTAGTTGCCACCAGGAGGGTCATAAGGCAAATGAGTGCCCTAGTCGACCTCCTCCGGCAGCCGTGTCTTTTGCTCACGGCATTGGAGTGTTCAAGAGGACATCGGAGTTTGTTAGAGGCATTTCTTCCGAAGTACATACACTGCCAGTGCAGAAGGATCCGGAAGGCTTATTCCCTGTCCGTGATGCCTTTAGTGACCACAGGGGACTCGGTTGTGTGGAGTGGGGGGGTAGAAGACATGAGGTGAGAATTTTGCGTGACACTGGGGCATCGCAAACACTGTTGAGAAATTTCACTGGTAAACCTGTCAATACGGCGCGGGTGGTTGTGGTTCAGGGAGTTAATGCGACAAGGTCATACCCAATTGTAAGAATGAAGGTGGAAGTTGATGGTGTGACTCGTGACCTGGATGTAGGAATTGTGGAGAAGTTACCTGTTGGGGGCGTCGACCTCCTTCTTGGCAACGACTTTGCGGGGCCTACTTCTGAGGCTCCACCCTTAGTCGTTGTCGAGAAGCCGGCCGACGTGAGTAGGGAGGAGCAGGAGTGGGTTGAGAAGTGTCCGGGGCAGCCTATGGCGTGTGTTGTCACCGGAGATCCTGCATCCAGGGAGTCACATTCTGGTCAACAATCTTTAGATCAGCGGAGGAAGGGTACCGAGAAGGGGTTGAAAGTTGATGCGGTTGAGAGTTTAGTGTCAACGGACCTTCTCGGGGACTCATTATTAGGACCACATTTCGAGTCTGGAGAAGACCCAGTAACTGTTCCTGAAGGGGCAGAGGATGGGCTTAAAAAGACGAAAGAGTTGAAGGAGGACAGTGAGGCACAGTCGGGAGATGTAGCGACAAGGTACCCTGACGCGTACCCTATGAGAAATGGGTCGGCGAAGACGGTGGTCCGAAGCTTGCTAGTGTATTTTTCCCGGTATGGTTACCCGCAGGGGATTCAGTCAGTCCAGGGACCCAACTTCACTTCTAGCCTCTTTGTTCAAGCAATGCCGCACCATGAGATTGTTGGGGTTGTGTCATCTGCGTATTATCCGGAGAGCCAGGGTGTGTTAGAGCGATGGCACTCAGCCGTGAAATCTGTGCTTCGTTATTGTTGCTTTGAGAGTGGGAAGGATTGGGATCCTGGCCTGCCATGTGTTTTGTTTGCTGTGTGGGAGGTACCTGGGGAGAGTTTGGGATTCAGCCCTAATGAGCTCGTCTTTGGACACCGTGTCAGAGGGCCTCTCCATATGGTTGAAGAAGTATGGGAGGGTGCAGAAAAACCTTGTTCTATGCTCAAGTGTGTCCTCAACAGTCGAGAACGGATGTTGCGCAGTCTGGAGTTGGCTGGCCGTAATTTGACTAGCTCTCAGGCCCTCAGGAAGGACAGGTACGACCTCAAGGTTGAACTCAGGGAGTTGCACGTGGGTCAGGAGGTGTTGATTCTACTGCCCCTTGTAGGTCACCCCTTATCCGCGAAGTACGCTGGTCCTTATAGGGTGGTGGAGGAGCTATCAGACCTGGATTACTTGGTAGCCACTCCAGACAGACGGAAGCGCAATCAGTTATGTCATGTTAATCCCATGAAGGAGTATGGGAGGCACCCCCCTGAGCCTCTCACTGTGCCTGTGATGACGTTTAGCAGTCAAGGTGGAGAAGGAGAACGGGACAGTCAAGCTCAGGTGGAGGATAACTGGAAGGATAAGAAGTTCAAATGGGCGCCTGAATGTGAGAAGGTGTTTAGAGAAGTAAAACACCTGTTGTGCACTCACCCGATCCTCAGGGCCCCTGATTTTAGCCTACCTTTCCAACTAGCAACGGAGGCTAGTGGTGTGGGGGCTGGTGCCGTCCTTGTGGAAAAGGACGATGATGGGCTGGAGCATCCTGTTAGTTTCTGCTCGGAGAAGTACAATTCGGCCCAGGGGAGCTGCTCTGTTGTCGAGGAGGAGCTGCTGGCGGTTGTGCTTGCGCTGGGGCATTTCGAGGTCTATGTTCCAGCCTATGGTCCGGTCGTTGTAGTTTACCCAGATCATCACCCTCTCAAGTTCTTGGACCAGTTTCACAATCGGAATATGAGGCTGACCAGGTGGTCACTAAGGTTACTGGCATATAACCTGGACATACGCCATATTGACGGTTGTGACAACGTGGTTGCAGATGGTCGTTCAAGGGTATATGATCCTGGGTAGATTGACACACGGGTAGCCTCCTGCTTTAGTTTGAATAGTATTTTGCGCTTGGTGCTTGTTGGCTCGCGGTTGTAGCCCAGCGTATTGGGTCGTAAAGCAGGAGTTGAGCGTTTGGTATAGAAGAAAAAAACTAGGCTTGCCCCTATAGTGCAGCCGAAATAAACAAATTCAAAACATTTCTTTGATAGTTGAATTTTTTCAGTATGTTATAGCAGTAATTCTGAGTTGCACTCCTCTCAGAATGCTGGGCTAGAGAAGCTCGCTCTTGAGGAGCATAACTACATATAATTTAACCTATTGTGTTGGGGAGGGTTATAATTTTGTAAAATGTTTTTTTGAGGAACTGTGCCAGATATTTTCCTGCCGCTGGGTGATGGGAAGTAGAGATATAGCATGGGTTCTAACCATTAGATTTTTGTGAGCCTTGGGGCCTCTGAGAAAAATCTTGGGGGGGTGTGACGTTAACCACTCCGTTAGAACCGCATGGCTTGTCCTACAGTGACTCGCTAGGATCGCCAGGGCAGTGGATGGGGCTACAGTTTATGTATTAGAGTGTGCTTTATTTCATATGAAAGCTCGTGTCATGGGCAGTCCACAAAGGCTCTTTGTTTTCACCCATGTCAAGGCTTTATATATTTAATTGTAAAGTATATGTTTTATCATTAACTAGTAATGATGGGATCTGGGAGAGCAAGAGAGAGTAGAACAGAGTGAGAGGGGGGCGCGCAGTGTTTTTGCCCCGCTCGATGACGTCACGGCTGGCTGCCTCGTGGGGGTTGGTCGAGAGAGGTCCTTACCATGCTGCTAGCTCCCTTGCTAGTGGCTAGAGGACTTGTTACCGCTTTTTTCCCACGCGGCTCGACCTAGTCCCGGTATATATACTGGTTCCTCGCCACTCTCTCCCTCAGATCTGGTTTCTAGAACGCATTCATCTTTATCCTTTGATACCTGTCCCCTGCTCTGCACCTGAGAATCTTTTCCTCTGCCTACCTCTCTCTTTTTCCATATCTTTCACCACCTTTTATTAATACCATATCCCCTCTGGTTAACTCTGCAAAATCAGCTTCATGCTGGCCAGTTGTATTGTGCGTTAAGGTTTGATATAACCTATGTATGTTTAGTTGTTAAGATAAGTTGATCACGAAGCATTGGTTAGCATCCATATTGTTTAGTACCGCTTCCTATAATAATTAGTGTTCTGCTGGATTAGATAATGTTAGACTAGGGGTCTGATATTATAAGGTATTGTTTCCTATGAGTGCTGGCTTTAGGAAAAAGCTGCACGACATACCTGAGAACTGGAGTTGATTGGGTAAATTCTAGTCTGTGTGCCATTGAGAGTAGAGCATGCACGAATGAGGGCTTTTTGCCTATACCATTCTGCACTGTTCTAGTCTCGATTGTTTGTCTTTGAGGTACGCCAGGAGAACGCTTAATACTTCGGTATTAAGGTTTCTCAAGAGAGCTACCCTTCCCTATAACGTAATATTTGACACACAGACTTGAGATTTACACTAGGCTATGCGGCATGCCATGCGCACCAGTATCTCGTATCATTGACTCTAGCTAGACTTCATCAATCATAGTAGACATTAAGTATATTAATCCAATTACTCTTTTTATGCATACCCATTTATGATTACACAAGCATTTCGCAGCCTAGTTTGATGTATTGAGACACAAACGACCTAGGCTCTTTTTGTTGATAGGAATACTGCATTGTCGTGGCGATTATTATTGTTGTAGCGTTTAGGATATTCTTGGCCCTGACTGCATTAAATATTCTGCCTTTTTGTGTGCATAGCCTGCACGAGCATTGTTCCGCTGCCTGCCTTTTTGGGTTCCATTTCCGATACGAGCATCTTTATAGCATCTAACATTTAAAGAAGATTCCTTGTTAGTGTTGAAGGACTTTAGTGCACTTTCTTTCATGCAGGAGTGCCTGACATTTATTGATTAAAGTAACGTAAGCTGTAACTTCTCTTACCACCTTACTTTGCATACCATATCCAAGCACCTTCGGTTATAGGTAGTAATAGGCTGTTTTCACATAACATTAAGCCTAGAGTAGACGCACATTTATTGAGAGTTTGATAGCCTATTATTGCATATAGAACTCTGTAGAGTATTTGTGTTCTTTGTTCACTGGGAATATACATCAGAGGTTGGAGCTAGCGCTTTACGTTGTAACATTTATGCCATTACTAGTCCAATGAATAAGAGCCCTGATATATTTGAACCCCACTCATAACACAATATCTTTAGCTTGATATATGAGGTCTGCCCGGTATGGATGTCACAATATTGACATAGGGGTACACTGTACCGGCTATGGTACACCAAGTACTCGTCATATTAATAGTGGATTGTGTTGAGGGTTGGGGATAGGGTCTGGAGCCACAATGTCATTAGCTTGCTATACGAGGTCTGACCGGAATGGAGGTCACAATATTGACATAGGGGTACACTGTACCGGCTATGGTACACCAGGTACACGTTATAATAATAGTGGATTATGTTGAGGGTTGGGGATAGGGTTTGGAGCCACAATATCATTAGCTTGCTATATGAGGTCTGACCGGTATGGAGGACACAATATTGACATAGGGGTACACTGTACCGGCTATGGTACACCAGGTACTCGTTATATTAATAGTGGATTGTATTGAGGGTTGTGGATAGGGGGAGGAGCCACAACATCATTAGCTTGCTATGTGAGGTCTGACCGGTATGGAGGTCACATGATTGACATAGGGGTACACTGTACCGGCTATGGTACACCAGGTACTTGTTATATTAATTGAGGATTATGTTGAGGGTTGTGGATAGGGCCTGGAGCCACAATATCATTACCTTGCTATATGAGGTCTGACCGGTATGGAGGTCACAATATTGACATAGGGGTACACTGTACCGGTTATGGTACACCAGGTACATGTTATAATAATAGTGGATTGTGTTGAGGGTTGGGAATAGGGTCAGGAGCCTCAATATCATTGGCTTGCTATATGAGGTCTGACCGGTATGGAGGTCACAATATTGACATAGGGGTACACTGTACCGGCTATGGTACACCAGGTACACGTTATAATAATAGTGGATTGTGTTCAGGGTTGGGGATAGGGTCTGGAGCCACAATATCATTAGCTTGCTATATGAGGTCTGACCGGTATGGAGGTCACATGATTGACATAGGGGTACACTGTACCGGCTATGGTACACCAGGTACTCGTTCTATTAATAGTGGATTCTGTTGAGGGTTGGGGATAGGGTCTGGAGCCACAATATCATTAGCTTGCTATATGAGGTCTGACCGGTATGGAGGTCACAATATTGACATAGGGGTACACTGTACCGGCTATGGTACACCAGGTACACGTTATATTAATAGTGGATTGTGTTGAGGGTTGTGGATAGGGCCTGGAGCAACAATATCACTACCTTGCTATATGAGGTCTGACCGGTATGCAGGTCACAATATTGACATAGGGGTACACTGTACCGGCTATGGTACACTAGGAACTCGTTAAACTAATAGTGGATTCTGTTGAGGGTTGGGGATAGGGTCTGGAGCCACAATATCATTAGCTTGCCATATGAGGTCTGACCTGTATGGAGGTCACAATATTGACATAGGGGTACACTGTGCCGGCTATGGTACACCAGGTACTCTTTATATTAATAGTGGATTATGTTGAGGGTTGGGGATAGGGTATGGAGCCACAATATCATTAGCTTGCTATATGAGGTTTTGACCGGTATGGAGGTCACAATATTGACATAGGGGTACACTGTACCGGCTATGGTACACTAGGAACTTGTTAAACTAATAGTGGATTGTGTTGAGAGTTTGGGATAGGGTCTGGAGCCACAATATCACTAACTTGCTATATGAGGTCTGACCGGTATGGAAGTTACAATATTGACATAGGGGTACACTGTACCGGCTATGGTAAACTAGGTACTCGTTATATTAATAGTGGATTGTGTTGAAGGTTATGGATAGGGTCTTGAGCCTCCATATCATTAGCTTGCTATATGAGGTTTTGACCGGTATGGAGGTCACAATATTGACATAGGGGTACACTGTACCGGCTATGGTTCACCAGGTATTCGTTATATTAATTGTGGATTGTGTTGAGGGTTGTGGATAGGGCCTGGAGCCACAATATCATTAGCTTGCTATATGAGGTCTGACCGGTATGGAGGTCACAATATTGACATAGGGGCACACTGTACCCCTATGTCAACTGTTGTGGTTGTTCACGCAATTACGTGAATACAACGTAGTTTTCGTAATGTTGTCAGGTTGTATAACTAGAGGTATTTGGAAGGTTTTGACAACATAGTAGAATACGTTGCAGTAGTTTATGATATGTTGGTCTATATACGTCATCCTACAACATTCTGTTTTATGGTCCAGCGACCTTTATGGTTGTTTACGCGTTAACGTGAATACAACGTATTCTTCTTAATATTGTTGGGTTGTATATCTTGGCATTTGACAACTGTTACGGCTGGATCGGCAATACATATTCGGGATTCTTGATCGTAGGACAGAAATGGCTTATGTGACAACGACACGCTCGATTCCAGTCCCAAATACTATATGCTCCAGACAACAAAAGCACCAACGCCCTACAGAGTTATCGTCTATGGTAACGAGGTACCTTAACTCGGCGAAAGTGTACAACAGGGGTAGGCTATGAGGCTAAACTCCCTCAGACATTTATAGGTTACGTTATTACTAAAGAAATGCAATACTCAAGAAACTACGTTAATATTAAGCCTCTAATAATGTAGAATAGAAGCAGGCTAAAGGTATGACAGTGAAATGCTAAATGACAAATGTACACGCCTACTTGAAAGCGCGTGCACTAGAATAACTGTCCCCTACTAACATGCACTAGCATGTAGCATACAAGATGTTCATGATCCAGTAGATACCTAATAATACACATGGAAGGAACATAAACAGTAGTCACTTATTGTAATAATGAATCTATACTTGGAATAACTAAAAGGTTGCAGGCAACAGTACTGCGCCGGTAGCCTACTACCGCATAGGCTACTTCGCTTCTCTCACTCTGTCTCCCCTCTGAGTCTGTATGCGCCCTACGCAACAGAACTCCGGACACAGCAGCAAAACGACAGTGCAGTTAATTGATACATGAAAGTATTAATAGTGTTGTCTTGTGTGTGAGTAATGTGTATTGTAAAGTGTTACATACATAAACTTAAAGAGAGCTGCAATGCATAGTAAAATAAAGATATAACCCACTCATCATCCCCATGTGTTCTAGCTAGCAGGCCAAGTCACAGGAACAACGAGTCCCAGCACCGAAAGCGAGAACCCAGGAAAAGACTGCAGAGAACACAAGGACAGATAAATTACGTTACTCTACTATACCGGCACTACGAGCGAGCTGTAGTCTCTGGTACTACACTCGCTCCTGGCTCGGTAGGCAAATCAAGGCTAAGTCCTCGCCCCTCTACAGACAACTCCTGGGCATGGTCGGGCTCTTACACATGGCACTAGTCTAGTCACAAATTGGATGATGAGCTGGGCATATAACTCGTGAACATGTAGAACGTTCACCAACTATCCTCATCAAGAAGATCGCTGTTCACATTAACCCCTTAAATCTAATACATGTAAATATATGCTTGTCCTAAGAGTAATACGAGAGGTGAGTGCTGAAACTCCTTTAGGACCTCAAGGGAAGGGTATGCATTTAAATAGAGAGAAGAATGAAATGAGAGTAATGTCGTCAGAGAGAAAGAGTGCAACCGTGAGAAATTGGGAGAGAGGGCAAGGGATGTTAGAATCTCAAAGGTTCTAGGCAACCTGATCATGGAACACACAGCGAGCCTCCATGCAATGTGCAGTACGACAACATGGGCAGCCAGGCAGCATATGCAGGCGGCAATGTACTACCAACCCTGTCGCACCTAGCTATAAGCGCAGGGCTGCCAACCGGTCCATACGTCTGGCAACCATTGCTACCCTCTCGCTCTGAAGTCTAACTCACTCTCTCTCTCTGAATTCCTATTATCTCATCTATCAACTTCTCTATTGATACTACATATTAAATGGAAGGTCTCGACATGGCTTAAAACAAAACCCACCACTGGTTAGCAAATGACGAGACCTTTGCAGAGATACAAAGAACATAGTTATACGTTGTCACACTCAATATAAGCAGCGAACACGGCACACGGTACCGCGGCGATACAGTGGAGTACCAAGGAGTACAATCAGGTTAAGTTGCCACGCACTGGGTGCGTCACAGCCCCCCCAAGATTTTAGATAATCGACCTTAGAAGCATTATCAAAATCTGACAGGCAACCAACCGACCTGCTACCCTTAGCTGCCACTAATTGCAAAAGGTGCACAACAACTGAAGAGTGAATTATACATAAAACACAATATCGCATGCATCATGCTACAACAATAAAGACTTACAAAACTAAAACAAAATTTTCTCGTTTATTTTATTGTTTTATAATCTTTTTGGACGGCGTTATGATAGCCTAATTTTACTCCTGCTCAACCCACACACCGTGCACGACTATCCTGGATCATCAACCCTTGATAGACAATCTGCTATCACGTTCTCACTCCCGGCAATATGCTGAATGTTGAGATTATACTCTTGGAGCATTAGGGACCACCTGGTCAACCGCATATTCCGATTGTGAAACTGATTTAGGAATTTCAAGGGATGATGGTCCGTATAAATCGTCACTACCGGGCCGTAGGCTGGAACATAAACTTCGAAATGTTTGAGCGACAAAACGATAGCAAGAAGCTCCTTCTCTATAGTCGAGTAATTCCTTTGTGCCGAATTAAACTTGCGAGAAAAGAAGCTCACTGGGTGTTCCAAGCCCTCGGAATCAGTCTGCAGTAACACTGCCCCGGCACCCACACCGCTGGCATCAGTCGCCAGCTGAAAACTCCTGGAAAAGTCTGGGGCTCTCAAAATCGGATGTGTACACAGCAGGTGCTTGACTAGGTCGAAAGCCCTCTGACACTCCGCAGCCCAACAGAACTTCACTGACTTCGACAGTAGATCAGTTAACGGTGCTAAGACAGTAGAGTATCCCCGGATGAAGCGCCTATAATAGCCTATCATACCTAGGAACCGCATGACCTGGCGCTTAGTGGTGGGCCTGGGAAACATATTGATAGCCTGTATCTTGCTCAGGGGGGGGCACACCCGGCCTAACCCGACCACGAAGCCAAGATACTGCACAGTAGCCTTTACAAACTCGCACTTCCTCAGGTTCACCACCAGCCCAGCATCGTGCAACTTCCCAAACAGGGTCTCTAAGTGCCTTAGGTGATTTTCAAAATTGTCATCATACACTATCACGTCATCAAGGTAGACCGTGCAGTTAGGGATTTCGTCACAAATATCGTTCATCAGGTTCTGAAACGTGGCAGGTGCGTTCTTAAGCCCATAAGGCATTACGTTACATTGGTAGGTCTTGCCATCTACCACAAAACCACAAACTTGCTTAGCTCGGTCCGACAGGGGTACTTGCCAGTAGCCTTTTACAAGATCAATTTTAGTAAGGTACTTTGCATTCCCTATCTTGTCCACGCTGTCGTCAACTCGAGGCAAAGGGTAAGGGTTGGTAGTGGTCAAGCCATTTAGCCTACGAAAATCTATGCAGAACCGCACCTTGCCGTCAGGTTTTGGCTGCAACGTGACGGGTGATGTCCACTTCACATAACCTTCAGTGATCATCCCTCTCTCAACCATGTACTTTAACTCCTCCCGTAAAGCTGGCAACTTTACCGGGGGCACACGGTAGGGCACTGACTTGAAGGGCACATTATCACCGACGTCCACGTCGTGCGTTACCTGAGTAGTGAGACCTGGGTGTTCGGCGAAAACAGAGGGGTATGACCTGAACAGGCCTAGGACAGCAGCACCCTGGTGCTCAGGCAGGTGACTTACAGCTTGCCTAGCCTCTTGTTCAGTATTCCCCGCCCACTGTTCCGCGGAAATGACACAGTCCCAGCTATCCTCCTCAGCAGCATGACTGTCCCCACCTCCTTCTCCACCCTGGCCGCTGCAGGCCAGCACAGGGACAGTGAGAGGCTCTGAGGGGCGTCTCACATACTCTTTCATGAGGTTAACATGACATAACTGATGTTTTTTTCTACGGTCAGGTGTTGCAACGAGATAATCAAGGTCGGACAGTTTCTTAGCCACCACATACGGCCCAATAAACTTGGCAGAAAGGGGGTGTCCAGGCAAAGGTAAAAGCAACATTACCTCCTGACCCACCGAAAACTCCCGAAGCTTCACCTTGGCGTCATACTGGTGCTTCATGACCGCCTGTGCATTAACCAAGTTATTACCTGCCGCTGCCATGCAACCTATAAGTCTCTCCCGGCTCTCAAGGATATATTTAAGTACAGACCCCGGCTTCTCTTCGCCCTCCCAGATCTCTTTCACCATACTTAAAGGTCCTCTCACATTATGGCCAAAGACTAGTTGATTTGGACTGAACCCCAGGCTCTCTCCTGGGACTTCACGTGCAGCGAACAGAACATACGGCAGACCCAAATCCCAATCAGTGTCATGTTCTGCACAGTAACAGCGTAGCATACTCTTCAGGGTCGAGTGCCACCGCTCCAAGACTCCCTGACTCTCGGGATGGTAGGCTGACGACACTACAGAACATATACCGTGCAACTGAAGGGTTTGCTTGAACAATTTGGATGTAAAATTGCTCCCCTGGTCTGACTGCACCTCACGTGGAAATCCATAACGGGAACAGAACAATAATAAGTTTTTAACAACTGCCTTTGCCGAGCCGTTTCTCATGGGGTATGCGTCCGGGTATCTCGTAGCCACATCCATGATTGTCAACAGGAATTTATTGCCACTACTAGTAGGCGGGAAAGGGCCAACCAAATCTACTACAACTTTGCTGAACGGAGGCCCGGTGACAGGTATGGGAAACAAAGGTGCCTTCGGGATGGTCTGGTTAGGCTTCCCCGTTGTCTGGCAGGTCGCACACCCAGCCACCCATGCACAGACATCAGCCTTGACCCCAGGCCACCAGAAAAACCTGCCCAATGCCGCCAATGTTTTTGTTACCCCCAAATGACCCGCCACCGGCACATCATGCGCCAGACACAATAAGGACTCTCTATACTTATTTGGAACAACCACCTGGTCTACTACCCTCGCACCGCCCTCCCACTTCGATTTGGGGTCTAGAAATCTGCGGTACAATATCCTGTTGAGCCTAAAGAAATCTCCCGGCTTCGCATCCCCATCTTCCTCCAACTCTATGGCACCATTGCTATAACGAGCTAGGCTAGCGTCTTGCAGCTGCTGCTCACTAATGTCCCTGGGCGTCAATGCATCAAGATGGTTTTGTAATAAGACATTACCCCGGCTAGTAGGCTCTACTGCCTTAGTGGCTCTCGCTACAGCTCTTGCCTTACGCGAAGTCTTACCCAACTCTGCCTTGTTACACACCATATCTGGGCCAGAGTCAACTCCCGTGTTTATTATAGGTCCAAGTACCGAATCACCGAGAAGTGCAGCAGAATCAATGTCCCTTTTCCTGCCCTTAGCAACCTTCTCCTGATCCTTCCTCCACTGTCCCCGAGGTTGAGTGCTAGGCTGTGCAGGAGCCGCAGAGCGAGATCGGGTTACCACACAGGCCATCTCATCCTGTTGGCACCTCCCAACCCATTCCCGATTCTCACCATCCACGTCGGCCGCCCTCTCGGCAACGACTAAGGGTGGAGTCCCGGAAGTGGGCACCGCAAAGTCGTTGCCGAGAAGAAGGTCGACGCCCTCAACTGGCAAACACTCAACGATCCCTACATCCAGCTCCCTGCACACCTCTCCCACTCTCAACTCCAACCTCACAAGTGGGTATGACCTCGTAGCATTTATACCCTGCACCACAACAACTCTGGCCGCATTTATCGGTTTCCCTGTGAAGTTCCTCAACAAAGTTTGCGAAGCCCCCGTATCCCTCAGCAAGTCAACCCTCCGTAGTTCACTCCCCCAGCTCACAAACCCGTGTCCCCGATGGTCACAGAAAGTGTCCCGGACAGGTGTCGAGCCTTCCGTACGCTTCTTTACCGCGTGTGCCTCAGCTGCTGACAACCTACCCCGGGCAGTTGCTGCAGCCTTCAGAGACACACCGATACTGTGAACCAATGACACCGGCTTAGCGGGAGTGTTACTAGGGCACTCACGTGAATAATGGCCTAGCTTCTGACATTTGTAACATTTCACATCCCCAATGGGCTTCTTCCCTTGTGCGGGCGAAGAAGGGGCCTGACCTTTAGTAAACGGGAGAGGCTTGTGTTTGTAGGTGTTATTAGGTGCAATGCATTTAGTGTGGTTATGTGTGTCATAGGATTTGTTATTATCGAAAACTCTGGTGGGTGGGGTATAGCGCCCCTTCTGCCCTGACTCAGCCCTCTGAGCGGCACCGCAACCACGAATCAATGATAATCTGAGGTCTGCCATCTTGGCAGCCTCCTCTACTGTCTTGGGACATTTTTCCTTAATGTTCAGCGTTAGATCGGTTCCAGTGCATTTGTAAAACTGTTCCAGATAGAAAAGTTGCTTAATTTCCTCAGCCGACTCTGCGTGCTCGGACCGAAACCAGTTATTACCTGCATCTGTTAAGTCCCGTGCGTGCTCCATAAAACTGACGTCGCTCTTCATATTCACGCCACGGAACTTCAATCTATAAGTTTCGGGTTGCAGTTCGTAGGCCCGGAGCACAGCCTCCTTCACCAGTCCATACACTACACTCTCGTCCAGTGACAGTGCATCGTAGGCTTTCAACCCCTTACCCACTAGACGTGATGAAACTAATGCTGCCCATTTAACCTCCGGCCAGTCATACTCACGACACTTCTTTTCGAAACGAGCAAAAAACTCAGTCACTGCTGTCTCATCAAATGCGGGTACTAACTTAATTAAATGCGAAAGTGAGTCTGTAACCCGGTGCCCACCACCGAGATGACGCCCCGTGGTCTCTACTCTAGACTTCTCGACATCCATTTCAGCCTGGTACCTGGTTGCATCCTGATTGGCTTGGATTCTAGCAACCTCTATGCGTTCTATACTAGCCTGTTGTATCTGTATCCGAGTCTCCTGCAGCTTAAACTTAGCTAGTTCTAGCTGAAATAACATCTCAGGAGACAGGCCTGGGGGGGGAGAGCACAAAATGGGGGATCCACACCGAGACGTGTTTACGGGTAAGCCAGCTTGCCCTTGAGAACCCTCCTGCTGCATCGTGCTAAGACTCGCTGGCTGAGGGCCCAGCTCAGGGGTAGAGTGGAATGGAGGCTTGGAGGGAACCCCCCAAGACCCCACTCCACCCACCGCCCCATCGCCATCACCCAACAAACATGCCACCAAATTCTTCTTGGGCCAACTGTCAGGACAGTCCCGCCCCAAAACCGTGGCTAAACAGCGAAGACCGTAACAATCAATAGCCTGCAGGCGCTGTTCGGTCAAAGGTGTCTGCAAAAATGCCCGGGCATCCCTCTCTCCACTTATAACACTCCCCTCCCTAAACATCTGTTGTACTTGCTGGTTACTAGGCTGTACCGTGTTATCCTCCCCCGTAAATGATGAGTCATTAGACATAGTGCTGGTTATACAATTGCTGTTCATAAAAAAAAAAAAGTGCTTATTACTAATTGCAGTCTCGACTCACAAAATGTTAAAGATGCTTGAATGACTCTACTCTAGACACCCCCAACGAAACAATCTGCAAGTCCACCAATACAATAATGACACAATAAAAATTCCTCCAATATGCAAGAAAATTCTAGCCAGCTCTACTAGGTAGCATAGAATAGTTCTCCAAAAAACATGTGATAGGATACTACTGAATCTTGTGCAAGGTCGCCATTTTGTTACGGCTGGATCGGCAATACATAT
The DNA here is from genome assembly GCA_037953745.1 of Lithodes maja. NCBI lineage: Eukaryota > Metazoa > Arthropoda > Malacostraca > Decapoda > Lithodidae > Lithodes > Lithodes maja. The sequence goes on from JBAKBP010029065.1 coordinate 23,789, forward strand.
TCGGGATTCTTGATCGTAGGACAGAAATGGCTTATGTGACAACGACACGCTCGATTCCAGTCCCAAATACTATATGCTCCAGACAACAAAAGCACCAACGCCCTACAGAGTTATCGTCTATGGTAACGAGGTACCTTAACTCGGCGAAAGTGTACAACAGGGGTAGGCTATGAGGCTAAACTCCCTCAGACATTTATAGGTTACGTTATTACTAAAGAAATGCAATACTCAAGAAACTACGTTAATATTAAGCCTCTAATAATGTAGAATAGAAGCAGGCTAAAGGTATGACAGTGAAATGCTAAATGACAAATGTACACGCCTACTTGAAAGCGCGTGCACTAGAATAACTGTCCCCTACTAACATGCACTAGCATGTAGCATACAAGATGTTCATGATCCAGTAGATACCTAATAATACACATGGAAGGAACATAAACAGTAGTCACTTATTGTAATAATGAATCTATACTTGGAATAACTAAAAGGTTGCAGGCAACAGTACTGCGCCGGTAGCCTACTACCGCATAGGCTACTTCGCTTCTCTCACTCTGTCTCCCCTCTGAGTCTGTATGCGCCCTACGCAACAGAACTCCGGACACAGCAGCAAAACGACAGTGCAGTTAATTGATACATGAAAGTATTAATAGTGTTGTCTTGTGTGTGAGTAATGTGTATTGTAAAGTGTTACATACATAAACTTAAAGAGAGCTGCAATGCATAGTAAAATAAAGATATAACCCACTCATCATCCCCATGTGTTCTAGCTAGCAGGCCAAGTCACAGGAACAACGAGTCCCAGCACCGAAAGCGAGAACCCAGGAAAAGACTGCAGAGAACACAAGGACAGATAAATTACGTTACTCTACTATACCGGCACTACGAGCGAGCTGTAGTCTCTGGTACTACACTCGCTCCTGGCTCGGTAGGCAAATCAAGGCTAAGTCCTCGCCCCTCTACAGACAACTCCTGGGCATGGTCGGGCTCTTACACATGGCACTAGTCTAGTCACAAATTGGATGATGAGCTGGGCATATAACTCGTGAACATGTAGAACGTTCACCAACTATCCTCATCAAGAAGATCGCTGTTCACATTAACCCCTTAAATCTAATACATGTAAATATATGCTTGTCCTAAGAGTAATACGAGAGGTGAGTGCTGAAACTCCTTTAGGACCTCAAGGGAAGGGTATGCATTTAAATAGAGAGAAGAATGAAATGAGAGTAATGTCGTCAGAGAGAAAGAGTGCAACCGTGAGAAATTGGGAGAGAGGGCAAGGGATGTTAGAATCTCAAAGGTTCTAGGCAACCTGATCATGGAACACAGCGAGTCTCCATGCAATGTGCAGTACGACAACATGGGCAGCCAGGCAGCATATGCAGGCGGCAATGTACTACCAACCCTGTCGCACCTAGCTATAAGCGCAGGGCTGCCAACCGGTCCATACGTCTGGCAACCATTGCTACCCTCTCGCTCTGAAGTCTAACTCACTCTCTCTCTCTGAATTCCTATTATCTCATCTATCAACTTCTCTATTGATACTACATATTAAATGGAAGGTCTCGACATGGCTTAAAACAAAACCCACCACTGGTTAGCAAATGACGAGACCTTTGCAGAGATACAAAGAACATAGTTATACGTTGTCACACTCAATATAAGCAGCGAACACGGCACACGGTACCGCGGCGATACAGTGGAGTACCAAGGAGTACAATCAGGTTAAGTTGCCACGCACTGGGTGCGTCACACAACATAGAAGAATTCATTGTAGTAGTTGTTTAAATTATGGTCTATTTACGTTATTCTACAACATTATGTGTTATGGTCCTGCGACGTTTGTTGTTGTTCACGCATGTACATGAATACAACGTTGTTTTCGTAAGTTGTCAAGTTGCGGCTACACTTATATATGACGTTGTGACAACGTAAAATTGTTTATTGGGATGTTTGTATATCTTACTCGAAACCATGAAGTAAGGCTTAGATAGTGCTGATACCCATTATTGATCGAAATATACTTGGTGCCGAGACATCACGTATTTGGCCAACTGTACAGTCGGGCTAATAAGTGATGTTTCGGCACCAAGTATGTTTTGATCAATAATTGGTATCAGCAATATCTAAAACTTTATGTATTCGTTTCGAGTGAGATATATAGCCATGGTCCTACACTTATCCCTCCTATTCAACATCTGACTGACATTCATACAGTACAGAGCGAGCCAAACGTAATGACAGCTGAAACATGACTTATTAGCCCGACTGTACCTGAGAGAGTATGATGTCGGGCAGTCAGGATATTGTTGAAGTTTGACAGGACAGGAGAGATTTTTATTATTGAATTCCAAGTTAAAGTTGTGTACAGTCCTGGAGTTGGTGAATATTACTTCTCTCTCTCTCTCTCTCTATCTCTCTCTCTCTCTCTCTCTCTCTCTCTCTCTCTCTCTCTCTCTCTTGTTTTTAATCTACTTCTACGACTCAAGTGGGTAAAAATTATCTTAATGACCCTTCTAAATAACATAGGTCCCTCTTAAACTGCATAAAATCATCTCATTTTAGCCAAAATCATAAGTAAAAAGGTGTCATGGTGCTGAAGGAATGTTTACATCTAGCGACATGAATTCTAGCGATATTCTGGAGATTTTTGGCCGTTTTAGGGATATATTGTTGAGATTGTACCGTTAGTCTATCTATTATTGGAATTTGTTTACTATCTAGCGGACGTATTTTGGTAACCTTGTACAGTCGGCCAAATAAGTGATGTCGCGGCACTAAGTATATTTCGATCAATAGTTGGTATCAGAACCATCTAAGCATTAATTATCGCTACGAAGGAGATAATATTATACACACCCTATTCAACATCCGACAGACATTAATACAGCCCAGAGCGAGACAAACGTAATGACAGCTGATACATGACTTACTAGCCCTACTGTACGATCGCGCTAACAAGTCTTGTCCCAGCTGTCATTGCGTTTGGCTCGGTCTGTGCTATATTAATGTTTGTCAGATGTTGAATAGGGTGGGTAAGTGTAGGAACCAGTTTGTATATTTTACTCGGGATGAGGAAATGAAGCTTAGATATTGCTGATACCAATTATTGATAAAAACATACTTGGTGCCGAAACATGACTTATTAGCGTGACTGTACACCACCACCATTCATTTAATTATTTTATTTGTCTCAGAGGCTGGGGGGGATATAAACTGTGATCACCAATTACTAGAACAGTGGTGATGTGATAGTGTGTGTGTGTGTGTGTATGTGTGTGTGTGTGTGTGTGTGTGTGTGTGTGTGTGTGTGTGTGTGTGTATTGTGACGCACCCAGTGCGTGGCAACGCAACCTGATTGTACTCCTTGGTACTCCACTGTACCGCCCGTACCACTGTACCGTGCTGGCTACCGTCAGCAGCTATGTATATTGAGTGTGACAACTTATAACTATGTTCTTTGTATCTCTGCAAAGGTCTCGTCATGTGCTAACCAGTGGTGGGTTTTGTTTTAAGCCATGTCGAGACCTTCCATTTAATATGTAGTATCAATAGAGAAGTTGATAGATAAGACAATGGGAGTTCAGAGAGAGAGAGTGAGTTAGGCTTCAGAGCGAGAGGGTAGCAACGCGCCACGCTGCCGGGGGGGGGGGGGGGTTGCCAGACGTATGGACTGGTTGGCAGCCTTGCGCTTATAGCTAGGCGCGACAGGGTTGGTAGTCCATTGCCGCCTGCCTATGCTGCCTGGGCTGCCCATGTTGTCGTACAGCACATTGCCTGGAGCCTCGTTGTGTGTTCCATGATCAGGTTGCCTAGAACCTTTGAGATTCTAACATCCCTTGCCCTCTCTCCCAATTTCTCACGG
>JBAKBP010029066.1:0-27651 GCA_037953745.1 Lithodes maja
GTTGCTAAATTTCAGTATATCTTAAAATAGTTCCTACGCATGTTTTTCTCTTCCAGAAGCCAATAGGTCTAAGTCATAACATGATTGGTTGTTAAAATATCAGTGGATATATATTTTTCATGAGCTACCCTGGCAACCTGTAACGCGCTGAGTTAGTTGCAAAAGATAATAATTGGTAGATAGTGCGGTCCCTGTGACTCTCCTGCCTAACCAATATTCCTACCGAGAGAGAGAGAGAGAGAGAGAGAGAGAGAGAGAGAGAGAGAGAGAGAGAGAGAGAGAGAGAGAGAGAGAGAGAGAGAGAGAGAGAGAGAGAGAGAGATGGCTAGAGCCATAACATATACTGATATGCGCGTGCATGCAGTGAAACATTAGTGTTTATATCGAAACACAAGTGTGTATGTGTGTGTGTGTGTGTGTGTGTGTGTCTTTGAAACATCATATAATACATTCTTGATTAAAAAGTTTCCCAGAGGTTAAGTTTGCTCAATCGTCTGTTACCCCCTTATCCCCGTACAGCCTCTTTCTCCGTACAGGGACATACACTGTTGTAAGCGTATCAGGTATTGTTCGCATATGAAAAATGCCTCTGAAAGGGTGCAGTCAAAGGCATGTAATCTCTACTCTTCTACACCATATTGTCTACAATCTCTCCACATTGTGAAAATTGCATGCATGTTACTGTTATGCCATTATTATAATCAGTGTTCGTCACAGTTGTCCCAGCGTATACCTCTCACTCTGCAGAGACAGAGGGCCACCCACTTTGTAACTAATCCCACCACTTTTCTGCCCACCATTCAAAGCCAACAGTTAACTTAAATGTCCCTGTAATTTTTCAGCTCAACAAGTAAAGTATGGAATTCACTCCGCAAATGTGTCTATCCCTCACCCTATGACTTTGTTTCAAGCTTTGTGTGTCGCGCAGTTACATTCCAGTGCACCTTGAATATGGTTCTGTACTAATCATTCTGTTCTGACCGGGGGAAGGGGGCCAATAGGAGGTCAAAATGTGTATAAGTAGTTTTGCCTCTTGTCTCTTTCATACACAGAGAAACAATTTATTAGGTAAAGGGAAGTGGAGAACCACAAACCTTTGATTGTCATATGGAGGAATTGGGTTGCTTGTAATGGGAATTTGCATTACATAGGTGAAGTGGCTCTGCGGGTAATTTTTTTCATATGTTTAGATGAATATATAGAGTAAACATTACCGAGTACTTATTCTTTTGATTAATAAATACTCTATCCACAGATATTAGAGTCAAGCTTTCGTTTATAAGTCTCTTCGATGTATTCGTCCATTTAGTTCGTCTCTCCCTTTCCCTCTCGCTCTCTCTCTGAACGGTTTCATTATATTTGCATTGATATCCAAATGTATATGCTAATAACAAACACCTTTATCATACTTATCAACATTGGGAAATGCGAACCACTAAAACTTCTCTGGGGCTACTTTGAAAGTATATAGCGTTTGCCAATGACATTTTATTAGAGCCTATTTTTCTTATAAGTTATAATGACTTTGAGGTTTGTAGCACTTATTTCCGAGCAAATAATGTATTTGTTTCTACTTAAGTGGGTTACCAGTTCTAAAGTCTGATATTTGTATACTGTATTTTAGTCATATATATATATATATATATATATATATATATTTTCTTCTCCAAACCCCTTTCTCAAACACAAAATACACATCTGGAGAATATCATAATTAGATCAATACATATTACACTGCCTTTATTGCTGAATGACCTCATAATTTTTCTCTAACAGTGTAGGATTCTTTGGTGTAAGCGACCAGTTATGAAAGCTGTTATTTTGGTATGGGCATTTCACTAATGACGACTAGATGGATATTGATATGCAATATATAGAAACATTATTTTATTTTAAGTAACAACACAATGTTACACAATGCTGTATTTGAAGAAACAAAAGGCATGCGACAGAGAGGTATGAGGAGCCCCAAAACAAATGCCGCAAATCGACAATACGGGCCAGGGACCTCAACCAAAATTAAGAGACCAACATTGACCCGAAGAAAAGCAAATGAACATCAGCTAAGGAAAAGACTAATCTATAATGTGGATAGATATAGATAGATAGATAGATAGATAGATAGATAGATAGATAGATAAATAGATAGCGTGAGTGAATGAGTGAGAAAGAGCTGTCTTACTAAATAGATAGTGAATCTAGCAACTCCTACAAATGGGTTTGCAAACAATAATTACACACAAACAAATATTTCTTAAAGGCAGATTTCACTAGCAAACACGATTTACATCTTAATTAATATCAAAAGATAAAACGGTAACCATAAACCTGGTGAAATAATTAACGTAACCCCCCTCCCCCACCCTACACACTTCCAACCTTCCCTACACAATAACCCCCCCCCCCCCCCCCTTCTCCGTGTAGCCCATCCCTCTCCTTCCCAGCAAATCTAACGACGCCATCTATGGGACATAATATGCAACAGATTCAGGGTGGGGGGGGGGGGGGGGGAGTGAGCGATCTTAGTAATATGAGAGCGAAAGACCCAGCGAAATTACCATTAGGTGGCCCAGTCGGAAAGGTGACCGACTGTACACAATATATATATATATATATATATATATATATATATATATATATATATATATATATATATACCGTACATATTATATATATATATATATATATATATATATATATATATATATATATAACAAGAGGAAGACCGAAGAATAAAGATAGAGCTGCGCCATACGCCATGTTTATTACTCGGATTTTCGGCATCGACAAGGTGCCATCTTCAGGTTATACAGACTGATCCTAAAAATATACAAAATAAGTATTATACTATTGGAAATAAAATGGATCTAATGTAATACATTCTATCACTTAATAAGCTGAAATATACCTAGTGAAAAATCTCCCAAATACATACAACATAACATTAATCATAACCCACTGGCCTCAAACTCCATCCTGTAAGCAATGAACATCAAACAAAAAAGCTAAAATTCTTTGATAATTGATAAGCACACAATCAAAAAAATTACAAAAAACACCCATGTACAGTACCTCAAAAACCTAAGCACATCGAAAGAGATCCACACCCCAAGATAGCTAAGGGACAACTAAACTAACCCAACTCAATCAAACACAACTGTTCATACATCCAATCCCCAAGTTTCGGACACTAATTGCAGAGAATGATATAAAATAAAACATTATAAATTGTGTGAAACGTTTAGTTCAGGATTTATTTTTTCTATTAGTAATTTTTCACCAATAAGTGTTTCATAGTGGCTCCGAAACTTGGCAATCATTATCATTATATCATTATATCATTATATCATTCTCTGCAATTAGTGTCCGAAACTTGGGGATTGGTTGTATGAACAGTTGTGTTTGGTTGAGTTGGGTTAGTTTAGTTGTCCCTTAGCTATCTTGGGGTGTGGATCTCTTTCGATGTGCTTAGGTTTTTGAGGTACTGCACATGGGTGTTTTTTGTAATTTTGTGATTGTGTGCTTATCAATTATCAAAGAATTTTAGCTTTTTTGTTTGATGTTCATTGTTTACAGGATGGAGTTTGAGGCCAGTGGGTTATGATTAATGTTATGTTGTATGTGTTTGGGAGCTTTTTCACTAGGTATATTTCAGCTTATTAAGTGATAGAATGTATTACATTAGATCCATTTTCTTTCCAATAGTATAATACTTATTTTGTATATTTTTAGGATCAGTCTGTATAACCTGAAGATGGCACCTTGTTGATACCGAAAATTCGAGTAATATACATGGCGTATGGCGCAGCTCTATTTCTATTCTTCCTCTTCTTATGGAAACTGCGGTGCCCTCGGCCCCCCTACTGATGTCTTTTATATATATATATATATATATATATATATATATATATATATATATATATGCATACTAGAAGAGAGAGAGAAAGAGTGAGAGATATATATTTACATAGATACACTGGTCAAACAGATCTTACGATCCCTGCGAGGTGGCCAGGACTTAATCCTAATAGAGATAGTAACCCTAAGAGAAAGTGAAAGGAAAGGATAGCAAAGATGAAGGCTCTCTCCCCACCCACCGGCAATTTGCCGTACATGAAAATAGTTAGAAGTGAATAACCTTGCAGGGCTTGGAAATCGCCTGAAGGAATTTATAGTATAGTTAGAAATGGAAAGGAAAAGGCATGCACACCTTCACTTTTTTCTTCTTTTTTCTTGAAAACACGTGTTCATTTCTGCCAGGTTCTCTTGTCAGTGATCAGCTTCTACTGCAGACCAATTTATCTGTGATATGTGTCCATCCTTTTTGTAAACGTGTATATTGAGTCACTGTCAATAACTTCATTAGGGAGTTTATTCCACTCACTAATAATACTGTGGGTGAAGACAATTTTAATTATGTCTAGGTTCGCTTTCCTGCCTGTTAGTTTTAATGTATTTCCTCTTGTGGAACCTTCTTTGGCTATCTTAAATAAAATTTTAGAATTTACTTTACTAAATCTTTTTATTATCTTAAAACACTCTATCAGCTATCCCCTTATTCTTCGTTTCTTAAGTGAAAACAGATCGAGTTCTCTTAATATCTCATTGTATGCTTTATTTTTAAGGGAAGGGATTAATTTTGTTGGTCTACGCTGAACGGATTCGAGTTTCTCTATGTGTTTTATTAAGTAGGAGAGAGAGAGAGAGAGAGAGAGATAGTTCCCAAGTAACATTCCATAATTTTCAAATTATCACGTTTGTAATTATATACCATGGGCTGCATACACAAAACAGACATATCATTTATGTTCGAAATCAAATATGAAAATTACAGACAAACGATATATTCAGGAATTATCTCGCACAAAGGATTTTAGTGAGATTGCCAATACTACGATCCCAAGTTGGATATCTGTATTAAGATTTGCATGTGGTAACCCAGGTTCGAATCCCAGTAGGATCACATGCTTTCATTAATTTCAGTGGGAGATGTTTGGTGTTGGGATTGTAATTATTACAAAATATAAATTATGGCAATATTGTATGCCCTTTATCTAATGTATAATGAATACATTGTCACAATGCGTGTGTAATAATGTAAAACTTGCAAAGTAAACAAACCAAAACAGGAATGACAGAATATAATGACAATGGAAGGACAATAAGAATGGGAGAATGCTAGCCGAGAAGCAAGAGAGAGTCGAAAGATGGAGGGAATACTTCAGTGAGTTGCTAAATGTAAGGAATGAAGAGCCAGCAAACATAGCTGGATATGGTATGGGAGGGAGAAGAAGAGAAGTAGTGGAGGAGGAGGTCAGAAGTGTGGGAAGCCATGAAAAGAGTGAAGTTGGGAACAGATGGAGTGTGTGGGGAAATGTTGAGGTATGGTGGTGAGATAGTGATAGAATGGGTATGGAAAATGTGCAAACTAGCATGGGAGAAGGGGAGTGCACCCGATGACTGGAAGACTGGCATAATAGTCCCCCTATATAAGGGCAAAGGGGAAAGAGGAGTGTGTGGTAACCACCGAGGAATATGTCTTCTAAGCGTAGTAGGGAAGGTATACAGTAGGGTAGTGGTTGAGAGAGTGAGAGTGAGAGCGGAGAAATGGATAAGCGACGAGCAGGGAGGTTTTAGGAAGGGAAGAGGATGTGTAGATCAGATTTTTACCCTGAATTGTGTTGTGGAGAAGTATCTGGAGAAGAAACAAAAGGTGTATGTTGCCTTTATGGACTTGGAGAAGGCCTATGACAGAGTGGATAGAGAAGGTTTGTGGAAAGTACTTAGAATATACGGAGTAGAGGGCAAGTTGCTGAAAGCAGTGAAGAGCATGTATGAGGGTGCAAAGGCGGCAGTACGTGTGGAGAGTGAGCAGAGCGAGTTCTTTGACCTGAATGTTGGTTTGAAACAGGGGTGTGTGATGTCCCCGTGGTTGTTTACTGTATATATGGATGGAGCCATGAAAGAAATACTATCAAGAGCAGTGGATGTTGGTGTATCGCTGAAAAGGGAGGGAATTGAGTGGAAGCTACCTATACTGCTGTTTGCGGATGATACAGTTCTGATGAGTGATAATGAATGGGAGTTGCAGGGTCTGGTAAATGAGTTTGGAACAGTGTGCGAAAAACGGAATTTGAAGGTAAATGCGAGGAAGAGCAAGGTTATGGTCTTCGAAAGGGGTGAAGTCACAGAGTGTGAGGTCAAGCTGAACGGTCAGGCTATGGAGATCGTCAACTCTTTTAAGTATCTGGGCAGTGTGTTGAGTAAAGATGGGACTATGGATGAAGAAGTGCGGGAGAGGGTACAACAGGGGAAGAGGGTTGTAGGAACGCTAAAAGCAGTAACAAGAAATAGGGTGGTCAGTATGGAAGTGAAGAAGTCCTTGCATGACAGTGTGGTAATCCCGACACTGACTTACGGAAGCGAAGCATGGACGTTGGTTGAGAGACTCAGACCAAGAGTGAGAGCAGTGGAAATGAATTACTTAAGGAGTGCGTGCGGAGTTACATGGAGGGATAGACAGACTAATGACTGTCTGACTAATAGACAGAAGGAGGTGTGGTGTGGAGGTAGATGTGCTGGAAAGTGTGAAAAGGAACAACTTGAGATGGTTCGGCCATATGGAACGTATGGAAAGTGAGAGAATGACTAAGAGGGTGTACGAGAGCGAGGTGGAGGGACAGAGAGGGAGAGGTGCACCGAATGAGAGGTGGAAGGATGGAGTGAGGAAGTACATGAACGAAGGCGTTGCTGGTTGGGGGGAAGGGCGTCGACTGACTGGGGACAGAGGTGCATGGGGGCGATTTGTTCGTGGCCACCCCTTCGGGGATCACGGCGTCAGGCAATAGATAGATAGATAGATAGAAGGAAATGGGTAGAATAGCAAACAAATCGGTGCTCTGACCTCTCGTAGTGGTAATAGAAGGTTGTACGGTATAGTTCACGCACCAGCAGATTTACACTTAAAATATATTTTTCTGGACCCCTTTCTCCCTCATGCTTAGCCCCATTAATTTTGAGATTTTGAGATGTTCGCCTCATTAGTTTTGCGATTTTAAGAACTTTCTCCTATTTCTGTCAATTTTAAGACCTTTCGTGCGATTTACGTGTCATTTTTTTTCTGGCGAGCAATAGCAAGCCTGTAATTTATTTTTGCTGGGACATTTTTCTACCGAAAAATGTACAAATATATCTTGAAACAGGGTCTAGGGGGTGTAATTTTAAGCTTGATGGAGGTCTAGGGAACACTCTAAAAAAAAAAAACTTAAACTAGATGTGTTCACATCCGGCTAAAATGTACACGTAACCTGAAGTACTGTTCAACAACACAACAAATACATAAACACTGAATGCGTCATCACAAAGTATCATAAGAGTACGGTATTCTACCCATTATAGTATTTTTCTTTTTATGTGGATGAGGGAGACAAAGAGCAAAATTACCTGTGACAAGTGTGTCCCCCAGAGTTAAAAGAGTGACTGGGCCAATATCAAGGAATGTACGAGCCAAAATACCTGGACACACGGAGCTTGAAGCAATTAAAGTAATAAGATAAGGGAAGCATGGAATAGACAATTATTCAACGGAAATATATGCAATATGGATGGGACTCGTTAGCCTTGGTCGGCAACCCATCTAGGGGAGGCAACCTTATACAAATCCGGGTGGATGGGACTCGTCAGCCTTGGTCGGCAACCTGTCTAGGGGAGTAAACCTTATACAAATCCGTACTGCTCACCTAAGGGTGAAGCAGGTTAGTGGATGGACTAGCCGCGCACCACTGTAGAAAAATAGTGCTAAAAATATACATAGAATGCCTCGGAGTTAGATGGACCCTAAGTTGAGTGGTCAATCCTGTAAGTCCTTCAGTAAACTGGCACGGATTGTCCTTCTCACAGGGGTTAGGTCTGCTTGGGGGCGTTTTGTGTGTGGCCACCCTCGTAAAGAGGAGTAAGGCGTCCGGCAATAGATAGAATAGATAGAAATATATGTAACACTTATTCTTAAGGTAATACACTACGATAACATATCAATAAATATTCTCATTATAATAAACTAATTTGTTGGGTAACTGTACAATAGCATTGTTCACTCATTGGCCCTTATAATGGACCCAGGCTAATAAAGAGTATGCAGTGTTAGATATAGGATTTATTATTGCCAATTGTCATGCACAATTTCAATGTTTTGATCGAACTTGAATGATGAGATTTTTATCCTTAGCTATTATCAAAGGTTGTTTATGCTTGAATGTTGACCTATTACACAGGTAGGCAAGAATTCGATCCTCTTTATGTTATCGGGGAATGTTATTATTGCAATAATCATATGTTCTAGTATAATCTATTACCTACATATCAGGGAAATAACATGCAATGTACCTTTATAAATGCCGATCCTATAATGGCTTGCAGTTTGTGAACACTTTAATGCCGAATAACTAACATATGGATTGTGTATGATTTTCCCATAGGCCTAATGACCGACTCAGAGTGGTTCATTAATCACAGATCTCAGTCTCATCTCTATCGTTGGTTACTGTTGGTTCTGTATGGTGACATGGATATCTGACAAATAACATGGATTACATTGTTTGTTATATGGACTGGTGGTAATCTTAAGTAAAAAAAAAAAAAATCCACCTTCCTATTTCAGGAAATAACGACTCCTCATGTTTTCACTCTTTATGCTATAATTGGAAGTAAACATTACGTTCATCTTCCTTTCAGATCCTTCCTTTCTAACTTCCACCCTCACCGTGTAAGGGGCTACTGGCGGGTTTTTTTTTTTTTGGTCTATTCATTAATGTATTCATATATTTTTTAGTTTCCTCGCTAGACCTCCATCAAGTTTAGAAAAACACCTCTTAAACCCCTCTTCAAGATTAATTTGTACATTTTTCGGTAGAAAAATTTCCCGGCCAAAGGCCGGTTCCTCTTAAAATTGCAGGCTCGCTATCGGTCGCCAGGAAAAAAAAATCAACAACTACAAAAGGTCTTAAAATTGACACCAAAATGGGGCGAAAGGTGTTAAAATCGTCAAACTAAAGGGCCGAACGTCTTGAAATCTCAAAACTAATGTGGCTAAGCATGAGGGAGAAGGGGTCCAAAAAAGCGACTAGCTCCCCCTTAATAGTTTCTATTATATTGGTCAACGCTCCTCTTTCTCCAGCACATATACTTATGCTATGAGTTGTTAGCCAAAGGTCTACACACGCGCTACCTTTTTGGCTTTAATGAAATCCCATTTTTGACAAGGATTTACAATTTAAAAAACATGTCGTGAAGTTTTTAAAGCGTCGTTGGCATTGGCAGTTCTACGCATTTACATAACGATGACAAAGAAACCTTTGTTCTTTTTATTATTAATAATTATTGATTAATGGCCATCTCAGTTAAACATAAAGTCCTATCGCACATTAATGACACCACTTTCTACTATACTCCACCCGCTTTATTTAACGGGACGTCCCTCCCAACAACATTTCGTAAATGTTTTCCCTACTCACAAGCAACTAAAAAATCGGCCATTATCCTTCTCTTAGCATAAATAGTTTTTCTTTTTGTTTACCTTTCCTGGAAGTATCCTTTTTGACAAATCTTCTTCTCATAAGTCAGACATTCTCAAATAATGTCTTCCTCATGCAACTTCTTATTATATAAAAGGGTTTAATACCTTAACTCATGCAGTACCGGTGACATTCTGTTCATTATATTCGAGCAACAATTATACGATTTTAGTCAGCTTAGGTCTTAGGAGGAACATCTACCAATTAAAAGGCTACAGACTATCTCAATTAATCCATTTAGCTACCATATATCCTTCCTAAGCTTCATAAAATCATGTAAATATAGTTAGAATATAAAATAAGACGTCGCTGGTACAAAAGGGGTTAATGTGAAGAATATTGATCACATGCATGAGCTTTGTCAGCTATCCTTCCTCGACCAATTTCCTCCAACCATTTATTAGTCCCTGCAATGGTATATATGCATACACACGTAGATAAATTAATAAATATGTAAACATATAAATAAACATATATATAAGAGAGATAAACAAATATATACATACTGTAGATTTATTAATTTACTTTCGAATGGATATGTGTATGTACTTAAAAAACATGGCATTGATAAGGTTAATCATGAACTCAAATATTTCTATAAATCCAATTTGCCACATAGTACTCCAGTTATCACCCATACAAAATATGTTCGTTGATTATTAGCATCCATTCCTGTGTCCACTTTTGTCCATTGATTACGTATCGAACATAAGTGGCTAGGTAAAGGTTATTTGGTTTGTGAGATTATAAATAGAGGAAGGAGGATGACAAACAAAACAAAAATATCCATGAGTCTAAAGGGATCCTACATTCATAAAATGTTTGTAAGAATTAAACTTAAACTATTGTGAGTTGTAACTTTGTGGAAAGCAACTCCAACAACTCTATTGATTTTGCTTTGCTGTGTTTCCGTAGTAATAATAACGCAATGATGTATTACTAATACTTAACCCTCTTATTATCTTATGGACTCGGGGGTTGCCATATAGCAATCAGAAATAGAGTTCTCTCAATCTTTTAATTACCTCTCCAAAATTAGTTTTCTGCCTACAGTTCATTCAAAGACAACTGCATAGGTTATAAACTAAAGGTTTTTAAACACATCTTATGGTCACAAAGGCTTTTAAGTATACCAGAAAGGGTGCATATCGTATCATGTGCGGGAAAGGGTAAAGCGTTTAATTTTTTAAATTAAATATATTTTGCATGCATTACTATGCTAAAAATAAAACACAATCTCGCTCCGTCACTAGATTGCCGAAGCGTTTTTCGCCTAGCGCTCCAATTCTACCTACCTATCTCTCTCTCTCTCTCTCTCTCTCTCTCTATATATATATATATATATATATATATATATATATATATATATATATATATTGAGAATATATCACAAATACACGTGAGCCACTAAATGTTTCTAGTCTCTCAGTGGGGATCGAACCATCGACCATCAGGATGATAGCCGACGCTTTAATCAATTACACCACGGCAGTCTAAAAGACACTCAGCCTTCTATCCTATTTATGTTAGGGAGAAGGGAAACCCACTAGGCGAATATATTTCAATTCAAACCTAGTTGTAGGATCCATATTTCCAGAATACCATACACGGATTTTTGAGTGTCCCGACGCAACTCGGGTAGAAATTGATTTAATTTAATTCTAACCCACAAAGCATGAGAGTTACAAATATTGAGAATATATCACAAATACACGTGAGCCACTAAATGTTTCTAGTCTCTCAGTGGGGATCGAACCATCGACCATCAGGATGATAGCCGACGCTTTAATCAATTACACCACGGCAGTCTAAAAGACACTCAGCCTTCTATCCCTATATATATATATATATATATTGTTACGTATCTTGATCCTCAAGTGGTTAACTTGATGAATCTAGATAGCACAGAGATATATATTAAGGTATCAGTCAGCTGAAGGCAAAACAAAAGTAAAATCTAATAAAAATTATTTCCTGTTGTTGCTTCCTTTCCTTTTGGATCTTGGACTTGGTATCCTTTATTGACTGATACTCTTTAATTACAAAAATACTGAAACTAATTAAAGTCATGTAGTATTTATAAATAATTATTATTATTTAACCAAAGCTTAGTAGGCTATGGTTATGAACCGAATAAGTTATAGCTAAAGAAGGACTTAATTTTATAAAATGTCTTGAAAGATAAATATTAAAGTAAGAATATTTCTGTCTCTTACCCTTTTTGAAATGAATAGATAGTTTTCTTATATGTCCTTTTATTTATATTTAATGTAATTATTCTTGGTTCTTGTCTTACGTTAATAGTATTATATTATTATTATCAGGATTTATATCCAAGTCACATAAAAAGTTAGATATATATTTAATAATTAGTTAAATGTATTTCTTAACCACGTAACATTGAGGTTTGATTATGAGTAAATTAAGTTACAGGATCGCTTCATAGATTCGATTCAGGTCTCACTCAAATTATATGAAAAGCAAAAATAATATTTTGAAGCTAATAGAATTTTCTTCAGCTTAAAAATCACTAGAAGTAATATTAACACAGCCATGTTAGTCTAAGGCGATATTACTAATATGAGACAATAGCATCACCGTACTAAGCACCGTTAAGCAATGTAAGCTTAATTAAAAGAAAATGAAAGAACTCGTAAGTATTAATATAAAACAAAAGTATTACTTTCATCATAACCCAATTACTTAAAGAGTTGTTTTAGTCCACAAGTTAGTCAACTAAAATAGTTAAGTACATAATAGTAGCGTTAACGTTAATTCCCAATCACATATCTCACTAACCAACATAACGTAAGTGTTTACACGGAACACACTTAACACACACATATATAATCTGACTGACAGTCACAATCCCATTATAATACTTCACCCCGTCTTCCTCCAGCTGCAAGTTCACCTTCCCCAACTCCAAATGAGACTGATTTGAATGCCCACAACTCGGGTCTTATATACTAAACAATGATGGTGTAGGAACGAATCAGGAAGCGGGGGGTGGTGCGCGCTCCTATCATAGCTCCTCGAGTTGCATAACAGGTGCCTGGTCCACTCACAGCTCCTGGCGTCGATCATACGTCATAGCGTCGGGTCATCGAAGTAGTTTGCAGGGTCCCCTATGACGCACGCAGGTGTGAAGGCTTGTTTGCTGGTATGCGGGCGAGCTGGTTTCCCACTCGCTAGTTCGCTCCGCCTCTTGGGTAGTTTGAAACTCCTTCAACTCTAATTCTAACTCTTAAATTAACATACAGGGCTCCGTATGTCAGACCCCCCCCCTAGAAAAGAGTTTAAGGAGTATAGTACATAATATTAAACATAATACATAAATAGATTCACCACCAGATTGGCAACAGCAATATTATAATGAGGATATAATAAGGATATCACCCAAAGTAGGCAACGTCTCCAGGTACCACATCAGAACATAGCTGGAACGTAGCTGGAGCGTTATTCGAACTGCAAGGCATCTCACAGCTGAAGGCTTGACAGCACACTACTAAAGCATGATATTTACCTCGCTACAAGGGAGAGCTAATTGCCAAAATCCTCTCATTAAGTTAAACTTACTGCTGTATGAGGCCAACCTGGTAAATGCAATCTTTGATCCGTGGCAGTGGGTAGGTATCGTTCTTTGTGACGGCATTATCTTGCCTATAGTCCCTACAAAACCTATGGCTCCCGTCTGGCTTTGGCACAAGTATGACCGGACTACTCCACTGGCTTAAGGCCCTTGTGATCAGTTCGTTAGATAACATAAAGTCAAGCTCGACCTGCAGTATACTCCTGCGTTGTGGCGAGACACGGTAGGGGGATAGTTTAATGGGAGTTGCATCCCCTACGTCGATGTCGTGCACGGCCAAAGAAGTGAGCCCTGGAGTATCACGGAACACACTGGGAGACTGAGATAAAACAGAGATTAGTTGGTTTGCTTGATCAGAGGGAAGATGACATAGTTTAGATGGTAATTTCCTCCAAGCCACTGAATTATACTGAAAGTTGGATAGGCTACATGACAAGTCAAAGTCTGCATGGATACCCTCAGGCTCTGGAACAGTCTGTTGCGGGTCAGTAAGAGAACTGAAGACTTCGTCAGCACCAGGCTGTCCACAGGTCCTGACATTCACTGCCACAGTGGGAGAATCTGGAAGAGAGGAATCAGGGGACCTATGGTAGAGTTTCAACATATTTATATGGAATACTTGCGTGGGCTTTCTCCTGTCTGGGGTAGTTACTAGATAATCGGTAATGCTCACCCTCCGAATGATCTTATATGGGCCCCTGAACTTGGCAGATAAAGGTTGGCCAAAAAGGGGGAGCAGGACCAAAACCTCATCACCGGGCTGAAACTCCCTCTCACGGGCTTTTCTGTCATACCATTTCTTCATGGAGCTTTTAGCCACTGTCAAGTTTTGAGCGGCAAACTCACATGAGGATCTCAGCCGGGTTTTGAAATCTGAAACATACTTGAGGAGGTTTTGGTTCCCCTCCTGGCCAACTAGGCTATCCTGCAATAGTTGCAAAGGACCTCTTACCTGGTGACCGAAAACTAGCTCATTAGGGGAAAAACCCAGGGATTCAGTTGGAACCTCACGAGTAGCAAATAAAAGAAAAGGTACCCCCTTATCCCACTCAACTCCGGTCTCTGTACAATACTTACGTAACATTCCCTTTAATGTCTGATGATATCGTTCGAGAACCCCTTGACTCTCTGGGTGGTAGGTGCTAGACTTAACATGCTCGATACCCAACTCCTTCAGAGACTGCTGGAAAATGTTAGAGGTAAAATTAGTTCCTTGATCACTTTGCACCTCATGGGGGAAACCCATTCTGGTGAAGAATTTGAGCAGTTCCTTGATGACAGTTGGAGCAGAGGTAGTCCTTAAGGGTATAGCCTCTGGGTAGCGAGTTGCCATGTCCATGATAGTTAATAAATAAATGTTACCTTGGGAAGTCTTAGGCAAAGGGCCTACAATGTCAACTACCACCCGAGTAAAAGGATTCTCGAAAACGGGCAAGGGCACCAGAGGATGTACAGTCACCTTCTGATTGAGTTTACCTGTCATCTGGCAAGTGTGACACACTCTACAAAACTCCACTACATCTGCACGCATTCCTGGCCAGTAAAAGTGGGCTCTGATTCTGTCTAGAGTTTTTCTCACACCTAGGTGTCCTGCCAATGGTATACAATGTGCCATTTCCAAGATATCTTTTCGACAAGGTTTGGAGTCTACTACTTGATGGACGTCCCAAGCCCCGTCATCGATTGGTCTGTGTGGCGGTCTCCATCTTCGCCACAGTACTCCTCCTTTGAGGTAGAAACATTCACCACCCTCCTTCTCACATTCCTCTTCACTCATGGACCTGGCAGCTAACTCCTTGCATTCACTATCATCTCTCTGTAGCTCTACCACGCCACTAGGACAATTTGGAAGAGTTTCATGGTCATCGTTAGGGTCAAGATGAGCCATAAAGGTGTCAGATAAATCCACCTCAGTCACATCATCAGGCACAGTTGGAGCGTCATTCACACTCTCATCATCCCTTTCATCAACTCTTACATTCGGTACATTTCTGTCTGAGGGAACTGCTACTTGAGACATTGAACGTTTGTCAGCACACACAGGGAAAACAGTTGGCATCTCCTTGTCGAGCTCACCGGTTAGTGGCTCGTTAACAGGGGAAAGTGATAAAATGGGGTCTGGTCGGACCTTCTCACCTGCTACATCATTCCCCAAAAGGAGTGTTACCCCAGGCACAGGGATATCTTGGGACCTACACAAAGTTATGGTGGCCTCACCCTGTAGTAACTCACATTCAATTTCGCCTTTTACCAAGTGTGCATAAAATTGGCCTCCAGCACCTCTCATTACAACTGGTTCGCCAGGTGGGCACTCAGTGTAAGGATTCACCATGAGGGTGCTAGTAGAACCTGTGTCTCTCAGAATTTTTACCTCATGCATACAACCATTTAATCTCACGTTGCCAGATGAAATAAAGGGACGGTAACTGTCCTGCACTGATGGTGAAATTATTATTGGCTTAACCCTAGTGGGTTGCACCACACATGCTACTACACCCCTGTCTAGATGATTTACGTTAGCTGCTAGGTACTCCTTCTGTCGGGAGTCCTGCATTAAAGGAACTTTTGGTGCTAGGTACTCCTTCTGTCGGGAGTCCTGCATTACAGGCACATATGGAGTTTGAGATACGGCGGCCACTGTCTGCCCCGATCTCTCGGTTTTCTCCTTGGCCCAGCACTGATAAGCTAGGTGGCCTCTCTTGCCACAAAAAGTACATACTTTAGGGGATACGGGAACGTTCCCTCTTTGAGCATTACTATTAGTTTGGGGCCCACCTCTGTTACCATTGCCCTGAGTCGCATTTTTAGTTGGGTTAACAATTCTATTTTGGCTAGCTGGGGAAGACGTTATAGGCTTGTGACTGAGTCAGTCAGATTTGTAATTGGGATACTTAAAATTAGAACTAGAATTATCGTAGGGCTTCTTTCCACGAAATTTGTTGTTGAGCACGTATGTGTCAGCCATGTCAGCAGCGTCGGCAAGACAATCTACCTTCTTCCCCTTTAAATGATAGGATACAGAAGAATCAATTTTCCATAGGAAATTTTCTAACAGGACCAACTCCTTCAGATCGTTGTAGCTTGTGACTTTCTTACTCTTGACCCAATGATTGAAAGTTTTAGTCATGGTCCTAGCAAATACCTTATGGGTTTCTTCTACTTTCTTCTGGTTTTTACGGAAAGATTGCCTGTAAGCCTCAGGCTGCAATTGATAGGTTTTTAGGATAGCTTCTTTGAGATTGTCATAATCCTGCCTAACTTCTGACAAATACGTGGCTCGAGCCTGCCCTGTCAAAACAGTTTGTAACATAAAAGGCCATTGATCTCTTGTCCACTTCATACCTCCAGCAACTTCCTCAAACAAAACAAAGAAATCCTGCACATTATCCTCAGTAAAAGGTGGAATGACACTAGTCATAGTCAATCCCAGAGGGGGAGCAATTACGGGAGCATTTGTATTGACATTTAGTTGAGCCGTACGATATTGATATTCACATTGTTCGGTCGTTGCACTGGCATTTATTCTGGCTAGTTCTATACTTGCGTTGGCTTGTTCGGTCGTTGCTTTTATTCTGGCTAGTTCTATTGTTAGTCTGGCTTGTTCTAGTTCGAATAATTGATCAATGGTAAAACCAGGTGGCAATTGTTCATCAAGTTGGCTAGGTTTACTAGGGATCCCACCAACTGCTCCGTCACCCTCCCCGCCTTCTACACGGAACAGGTGGGTTTTTATGGTCTGAGCCACCTCTACTTTAGACATGTTTGAGACAGTTAATTGGAGATGTGAGGCAAGCACTTTCAGTTCGGATTTTGACAGACAGTCAATATCAGGGGCTGTGGGTTCTGATTCTATGAAAACTCTAGCATCTTCGTCATTAATTAGTTGAGGCATGATTAATATTTGATTTTTAAGTAGTGAAACGGTAATGAAACGGAGTGAAACTGTATGAAACGAATCCTGGCAAGGTCGCCACTCTTCTGTTACGTATCTTGATCCTCAAGTGGTTAACTTGATGAATCTAGATAGCACAGAGATATATATTAAGGTATCAGTCAGCTGAAGGCAAAACAAAAGTAAAATCTAATAACAAATATTTCCTGTTGTTGCTTCCTTTCCTTTTGGATCTTAGGACTTGGTATCCTTTATTGACTGATACTCTTTAATTACAAAAATACTGAAACTAATTAAAGTCATGTAGTATTTATAAAGAATTATTATTATTTAACCGAAGCTTAGTAGGCTATGGTTATGAACCGAATAAGTTATAGCTAAAGAAGGACTATTAATTTTATAAAAAGTCTTGAAAGATAAATATTAAAGTAAGAATATTTCTGTCTCTTACCCTTTTTGAAATGAATAGATAGTTTTCTTATATGTCCTTTTATTTATATTTAATGTAATTATTCTTGGTTCTTGTCTTACGTTAATAGTATTATATTATTATTATCATCAGGATTTATATCAAAGTCACATAAAAAGTTAGATATATATTTAATAATTAGTTAAATGTATTTCTTAACCACGTAACATTGAGGTTTTATTATGAGTAAATTAAGTTACAGGATCGCTTCATAGATTCGATTCAGGTCTCACTCAAATTATATGAAAAGCAAAAATAATATTTGAAGCTAATAGAATTTCTTCAGCTTAGGAAATCACTAGAAGTAATATTAACAGAGCCATGTTAGTCTAAGGCGATATTACTAATATGAGACAATAGCATCACCGTACTAAGAACCGTTAAGCAATGTAAGCTTAATTAAAAGAAAATTAAAGAACTCGTAAGTATTAATATAAAACAATAGTATTACTTTCATCATAACCCAATTACTTAAAGAGTTGTTTTAGTCCACAAGTTAGTCAACTAAAATAGTTAAGTACATAATAGTAGCGTTAACGTTAATTCCCAATCAAATAGTTAAGTACATAATAGTAGCGTTAACGTTAATTCCCAATCACATATCTCACTAACCAACATACGTGAGGTGTTTACACGGAACACACTTAACACACACATATATAATCTGACTGACAGTCACAATCCCATTATAATACTTCACCCCGTCTTCCTCCAGCTGCAAGTTCACCTTCCCCAACTCCAAATGAGACTGATTTGAATGCCCACAACTCGGGTCTTATATACTAAACAATGATGGTGTAGGAACGAATCAGGAAGCGGGGGGTGGTGCGCACTCCTATCATAGCTCCTCGAGTTGCATAACAGGTGCCTGGTCCACTCACAGCTCCTGGCGTCGATCATACGTCATAGCGTCGGGTCATCGAAGTAGTTTGCAGGGTCCCCTATGACTCACACAGGTGTGAAGGCTTGTTTGCTGGTATGCCGGCGAGCTGGTTTCCCACTCGCTAGTTCGCTCCGCCGCTTGGGTGGTTTTGAAACTCCTTCAACTCTAATTCTAACTCTTAAATTAACATACAGGGCTCCGTATGTCAGAATAATATATATATATATATATATATATATATATATATATATATATAAGTAGGTATTGTGTTTTCATTGAGGCAACATTTATTAAAGACCAAGACATATTTGTTTTTACTAACTTTTTACTTGTTTTTTCAATATTTCTCACTGTATGTTTGATTTCATCATTTAAATGATATGTCACGTTTCCAAAGTTCATGATTATATATTTTCAATTAGGTGTTGAATAATACGTCAACTTCATTTTATTTTCCTATTATTTATTGTATGTTATTGTATATTATATGTTGGTTGTTGGAAGGAACATCATAATTTATTCACTAAACGTTTCGTGCTTTCTTTGCACATCTTCAGTAGATTTATATCTGTAATAGTAAAACATATAAATTAATATATGTTTCTTGCAAATATGAAGTAAATAGTTAACATTTGTTTGAAAGAACAAGTGAGGTTCTCACGCATTAAAAGAAATATATAAATATCACTTCCATATCGAACTACGCTAATTTAATTTAAAAAACACACTAGTTGTATAGCACAAGGTTAAGAGATACAACTATCTCTTAACCTTGGTATAGCACGGGGTCAGAGTTAAAATAAAATTGTACACATGTCACTAAAATACACCTGGGTTAATTATCAGGACTTACGAGATTATTGCTAGCTCAAATGTGACTGATGTCTTAGAATGTAGGGGCGGGGGGGGGGGGGGGGGGGCTCTCTGTGTGAGTGTGTGTGCGTGTGTGCGCGTGGTTGTTGGGAGTGTCCATTGTCTCGGTATAGCGTTGCATATGACATGTGTTGTTCGTGTATTTTGGTTAAAAAGAGTCAGTACTCGATGTTGGCCTGTGGTTTGGTTGTTTAGTGTCGGTTTTTTGTCTCGGATTAGTAAGGCTTCCGTTATTTGGAGTCGTGTAGTGTCTTGGCATTACTTTAAAATCTTTGTGTGATCTGTTCATTCTTTTCTACTGAGTGTAGATTTGTGTTGATGATCTTTGATTGAGCCAGATTGTAGGTGCATGGTGAGTCGTCTGCTTAGCGTTGTTGTTGTCATACCAATGTAGTTCATGTTTCGAAGTTTACAACCTTCGTTTGGGCAAGATAATTCATAAACCACATTGGTATGCTGGAGGTTGTTTTGATTTCGTGTTAAGTTATATTTCATGAGAGGGTTACTGACGTTCTTGTTCTTGTAATATATTATTAGATTTATACTATCGTGTGGATTGATACAAGATACATTTCGTGTTATCATGTCTCGCAGAACTCTTTCATCTGCTTTGTATGCGGGTGTCATCTGGTTACAGTAAAATAGGTTATGAGTCTTTGAGTTGGGGTCTTGGTGATGGTCAGGAGTAGGGTTAAATTTATGTGTAAAGAATTTGTGAACTTCTGAGTCAACAGAAGTTCCATTGTTGATAAGGATTTGTTTAAATATGTTAACTTCATGGTGGAAAATAACCCATGAACCCATGATGAACAAGTTTTATAGGCACGTTGTAGGTATGACCTAATTACGGACACTTTGTATCTCTGAGGACATTCACTACGAGCGTTGAGGCACTTTATATATAAAATATATATATATATATATATATATATATATATATATATATATATTATAGCATACGGAAGATTCGTGTAATACTTTTTAAATTCATAAATTATAATTAAATCATGGTTAGTATTTACACAGAAGAATTAACGCACTGCATGCTGGAAATGTTAAAATGTAAGTACACAAGGGTATACACATGTATTATTCCGCAGGCAGAAATGCTTTCAGAATATCGTACGATCCGAAGTTGTGTATATACAGCGAAGGCAACTGTATTATCGTGTAATACGATAGATAAGGCAATGTATATTGCCTTGTACGCTCACAGAGCGTACGTCTCTGTGACGTGTCTAGTTAGGAATTAGTTATTTAACGGTCGTTTCCACAGTTAAGGCATAGGAAGTTAGATCGTGAATAATAAGATTGCAAGTTGTAAGTAAGTTAAGATTATAAAAGGCCTAATATTCTATTATGCAATATTGATATGGTCTTGTGTAGTGTATATGAATTTATCGTATATATATTTAATTATCGTATTATGCAACTTAGATGCGGTACGTACGATATGATTCCCGCCTGGCGATAGCTAAGGCAGCAAGACGGAGTTTCGAAAGACCTCAGAGCTACCGCAGATACCAACCTGTCAACATATATTTCCGTTTCATTTGATTGTACTATAGTGCCTATATTTACAACAAACATCCAGCAATACCTTACATATACACTTCGAAGACTCTCTCATCGACGCCATGACTGACAGCTAAGCATATCTACTCATGTTCATTACTATAACATAATCATTCGATTTCTTTCTTGAACAGTGCTTTTGTGCCAGCTATATCCCGCCCACCATCCGCCATCTTGACCAGCACTTTTCCCTGCCTCATTGCCACGTGGAAATGTTGGTGAGTTAAATCCCGGTGTACAATTAACCCTATTGATATTATTTAAATATAATTATATTTGAGTGACCTTTGGATTTAGTTTAGCTTGGATTCATATTAAGTTCAGTTTAGTTCAGAGTATTTTGACTTAGATTGATTTGTGTTTAGATTATAGCCTATATATATAATTAACTTCATCTAACATTTTACCACATTGGTGCCCAGACCTGGGATTTAGCTACTAACAGGGTTTAAAAAAAAAAGGCAATGAGCAAGGGGACAGCACAGGGATGCAGGAGCAAGGACCCAGGAAGAGTTGGGCTCGGATTTAATCCGGAAATTCCGGTGCCGGTACCAGACAGGATTGCCGCATTCGATCATTCTTACGTAACTAGGCTCAGAGCGGCTGAGCGAGGGCTTGTGGGGTACAGGGCGTCGAAGGGGAATCGCAATTTCGAGCTCTCCTTCTTCGGGGTGCCTGGGGCCAGGATCGATACCCTTAGAGCCTCAGAAGAGTGGGGACGTTTGATCCGGTTCAGGCCTCTTATCACTTATTTGTTTATTGGGGGCAGTGACATAGGCCCTGGTACAGAGCCCCATGAACTGGCCAATAGTATCAAGCAGGTGGCGGTGGATCTCGGGAGAGAGACCGGGTGAGGCTGCAAGATCGTAGCCATTGAGAACCGGACCAAGGTCCGAGGATTTCGACCTGAAGATTATCAGGCCATCAGGAATTCGGCAAACCGTATCCTGAGGTGCCGTCTGTCAGAAACACGGCATCGATTTCTCTCCATTACCCTCAACGTACGCGATCTCGATCGAGATGGCGTCCACTTGGACCTAGATGCCAGCCAACAGCTATATGATAAACTAGTAGGCCTAACAAAGCGTTGGTTGGAGAGGGACGCCGGGGTCGTGTCAATGCGCCTCCCGAAATCCTGCATCCCACCCATCACCTTCCCCCAATATTTTTGTCTTTCGTTTTCAGACTGCCTATGACACCTGACCTGACATAACATTTCTTTGTTCACTATGACCATTTAATGTAATGCCGGAAATTTATTGTACTATTTTTTCTCCACAAGTAAAGAAGTCTGCCGTTCTGCATCTCTTAATCTAGGTTACTAATTTGCCGTGTTAATGATATAACATTGTAACATTGTGAAGTTTAGATACCCTATAGGTTTACATAAAGATGGATAAAACACAGGAGATACAGTCTGGAGGGGTGCCAAGTAAGGCTCCGAAAAATCAGAGGGCTGAACTTTGGGGAGTTTTGAATAGATTAATAGCCAATGTCAATACTGTTATCACTACTGCTACCCTCGAGGACTTGGAGGCTAGGCTAGATAATGTTCAAGCTACACATAGTCGTATTGTTACTTTAAGTGAGGTGATTGTAGCGAGTATGACGGAGGATGAAGAGATAGTAGCAGAGTGTGAAAATCGCGCTCTATATGACGAAACAGTCTTCAAAGCGAAGCACTTGTTACAACGTGCTATCATGTCCAAGAAGGGAGGCGAAAACGACGCCATCAGACGGGCAGAGCCACGACACACTGTGCACCTCCCAAAGCTCATTCTTCCTACATTTGGGGGTAACTTGATAGAGTGGTTAGCCTTTTGGGATGTGTTTAGATCCACCGTACATGAATCCACATTGGATAATGTCCGGAAGTTTCATTACCTGAAAGGGCAAATGGAAGGAGAGGCCTTGCATCTAATTGAGGGTTTTGCAGTAGTAGGTGATAGTTATAATGAGGCAGTACAATTAATGCAGTCAACATACGGGGATCAGGAACAACTTAAGATGGCCCATGTCTTCGCCTTGTTAAATCTGACAGAACCAAAATACAAGGTTGATGAGTTAACAAAATTTAGAGCAGACATGGAATGCCATACTCGATCACTGGACACCTTAGGGCTGACCTCACAGGAAATGATAGTTATTATAATAAGACAGAAGCTTCATATGGCAATACTCGACAAGGTCAGATCATTTGATCTGGGTGAGTTTAAAACCTCGTTCAGTAAAGAAATTAGTAATTTGCAGTTGAACAATGGGAGAATGAGTGTGTCAGGAGGGGGTGGGAATGTGAAAGGAGGGGGACTGTAAGTATTTTTGTTTTCTATATTTCAACTACTCCCTCTCGGGCATAGGCTGAGAGCCTGTACATTCCACCGCTCAACACAGTGAAGCCCGTGAGGTCTTGTTCCAGTCTGGGGAGTGAGACATGTGAAGCATCCATCATGGCTCGAAGCAGCTCCATCTCTGAAGCGGCTGGTTGCTTCGTTCAAGTGCTTCACCGTCTCACCCTCCAGACTCAGACCCTCACTCTCAGAACGCCACCTATTGAGCAGTGAACTCACTAGGCTTTGTCACCCTGTAACATATTTTGAATATGGGAATATTCATACAGTGTTATTTAATCAGGGAACAATGAGGGTATTTTTTGGGCATTTCGGTGGGCTTTGTGGTAATGCACTGATACTAGGTACAACACAAATTCAATCCCAATAATATCTTCCCATTGACATATCGGGATTTGAACCCGGGTCCATTGGATTACCAATCCAGTGGCATGACCACTCCACCACACCTCCCCTATGATGGTGGGGACCAAGGGAAAGCAAGAGGGAACATACAAGAAACCCGCACAGACTTTATGTAAACTTTGTAATAATCTATCTATCTATCTATTGCCTGACGCTGTGATCCCCGAAGGGGTGACCACGAACGAACCGTCCCCCATGCACCTCTGTCCCCAGTCAGTCGACGCCCCTCTTCCCAACCAGCACCGCCTTCATTCATATACTTCCTCACTCTATCCTTCCACCTCTCCTTCGGTGCACCTCTCCCTCTCTGTCCTTCCACCTCGCTCTCGTACACCCTCTTAGTCAATCTCTCGCTTTCCATATGTTCCATATGGCCGAACCATCTCAAGTTGTTCCTTTTCACACTTTCCAGCACATCTACCTCCACACCACATCTCCTTCTTACTGCCTCATTCGTCTGTCTATCCCTTCATGTAACTCTGCATGCACTTCTCAAGTAACTCATTTCCACCGCTCTCACTCTTGGTCAAAGTCTCTTCCCGAACGTCCATGCTTCGCTTCCGTAAGTTAGTGTCGCAATTACCACACTGTCATGCAAGGACTTCTTCCCTTCCATACTGACCGCCCTATTTCTTGTTACTGCTTTCAACGTTCCTACAACCCTCTTCCCCTGTTGCACCCTCTCCCGCACCTCCTCATCCACAGTCCCAACTTTACTCAACACACTGCCCAGATACTTAAAAGAGCTGACAATCTCCATAGCCTGACCGTTCAACTTCACCTCACACTCTGTGACTTCACCCCTTTCGAAGACCATAACCTTGCTCTTCCCCGCATTTACCTTCAAATTCCGTTTTTCGCACACTGTTCCAAACTCATTTACCAAACCCTGCAGCTCCCATTCATTATCGCTCATCAAAACTGTATCATCCGCAAACAGCAGTATAGGTAGCTTCCACTCATTTCCCTCCCTTTTCAGCGATACACCAACATCCACTGCTCTTGATAGTATTTCTTTCATGACTCCATCCATATATATACAGTAAACAACCATGGGGACATCACACACCCCTGTTTCAAAGCAACATTCAGGTCAAAGAACTTGCTCTGCTCACTCTCCACACGTACTGCCGCCTTTGCACCCTCATACATGCTCTTCACTGCTTTCAGCAACTTGCCATCTACTCTGTATATTCTAAGTAATTTCCACAAACCTTCTCTATCCACTCTGTCATAAGCCTTCTCCAAGTCATAAAGGCAACATACACCTTTTGTTTCTTCTCCAGATATTTCTCCACAACACAATTCAGGGTAAAAATCTGATCTACACATCCTCTTCCCTTCCTAAAACCTCCCTGCTCGTCGCCTATCTATTTCTCCGTTCTCACTCTCACTCTCTCAATCACTACCCTACTGTATACCTTCCCTACTACGCTTAGAAGACATATTCCTCGGTGGTTACCACACACTCCTCTTTCCCCTTTGCCTTTATATAGGGGGACTATTATGCCAGTCTTCCAGTCATTGGGTGCACTCCCTTTCTCCCATGCTAGTTTGCACATTTTCCATACCCATTCGATCACTATCTCACCACCATACCTGAACATTTCCCCACACACTCCATCTGTTCCTGGTGCTTTCCCCAACTTCACTCTTTCCATGGCTTCCCACACTTCTGACCTCCTGATCCCCACCTTCTCCTCCACTACTTCTCTCCTTCTCCCTCCCATACCATATCCAACTAAAAAAAAAAATCACAAAATTACAAGCATAAGTGGAGTTTCTGTGTGAAATACCCACCAAATGAGTTAAAAATCGCACAAGCAAAAAGGTTAAAGTTATGTGCAGGTTGTCTGAGTAGAGAACTTGGTAGACAAGGGCAATGTACTGCCACGTACTTAAGGCCCTGTCGTCACTGTAAAGGACATCACTTTGACAAGTTGTGTCCTACAGTTGACAAAGGCAAAGATGACAAACCAGAGGGTCCTATAACTTTGACATTAGGTAGTACAAAAGACACCACTATATTGCCCACCATTAAGATTCTCATGGAAGGTAATGACAGTAACAAAGTCTGTCGGGTGCTTCTCGACCAGGGGTGTTAACGGTCCTTTATAAAGAGGTCCATACTAAAGGGGCTTAAGCACCGAATCGTAGGGGCTGAGACTCTACGATTGCAGGGTTTTACGGGGTTTACTGACAAACAGGACTACGAAATAGCGGAGGTTTCCTATTTTTACCGTAAACAAAGCTACTTTATGACATGTATCGTAGTATACACACTACCAGAATATATATCTGTGGGAGTGAAGAAGGTGGAACACACATTGCGTAGCAAAGGGGTTAATCTGTCAGATCCCATGGGAGATCAAAGTGAGGTGCATTTTCTACTTGGTGTTGATCACTATTACGATGTAGTATACCCTGGATTTAAAAGAGTGTGTGGTGTGTGACGCACCCAGTGCGTGGCAACGTAACCTGATTGTACTCCTTGGTACTCCACTGTACCACCACGGTACCGCGCTGTACCATGCTGGCTGCTTATATTGAGTGTGACAACGTATAACTATGTTCTTTGTATCTCTGCAAAGGTCTCGTCATTTGCTAACCAGTGGTGGGTTTTGTTTTAAGCCATGTCGAGACCTTCCATTTAATATGTAGTATCAATAGAGAAGTTGATAGATGAGATGATAGGAATTCAGAGAGAGAGAGTGAGTTAGACTTCAGAGCGAGAGGGTAGCAATGGTTGCCAGACGTATGGACCGGTTGGCAGCCCTGCGCTTATAGCTAGGTGCGACAGGGTTGGTAGTACATTGCCGCCTGCATATGCTGCCTGGCTGCCCATGTTGTCGTGCTGCACATTGCATGGAGGCTCGCTGTGTGTTCCATGATTAGGTTGCCTAGAACCTTTGAGATTCTAACATCCCTTGCCCTCTCTCCCAATTTCTCACGGTTGCACTCTTTCTCTCTGACGACATTACTCTCATTTCATTCTTCTCTCTATTTAAATGCATAACCTTCCCTTGAGGTCCTAAAGGAGTTTCAGCACTCACCTCTCGTATTACTCTTAGGACAAGCATATATTAACATGTATTAGATTTAAGGGGTTAATGTGAACAGCGATCTTCTTGATGAGGATAGTTGGTGAACGTTCTACATGTTCACGAGTTATATGCCCAGCTCATCATCCAATTTGTGACTAGACTAGTGCCATGTGTAAGAGCCCGACCATGCCCAGGAGTTGTCTGTAGAGGGGCGAGGACTTAGCCTTGATTTGCCTACCGAGCCAGGAGCGAGTGCAGTACCAGAGACTACAGCTCGCTCGTAGTGCCGGTATAGTAGAGTAACGTAATTTATCTGTCCTTGTGTTCTCTGCAGTCTTTTCCTGGGTTCTCGCTTTCGGTGCTGGGACTCGTTGTTCCTGTGACTTGGCCTGCTAGCTAGAACACATGGGGATGATGAGTGGGTGATATCTTTATTTTACTATGCATTGCAGCTCTCTTTAAGTTTATGTATGTAACACTTTACAATACACATTACTCACACACAAGACAACACTATTAATACTTTCATGTATCAATTAACTGCCCTGTCGTTTTGCTGCTGTGTCCGGAGTTCTGTTGCGTAGGGCGCATACGGACTCAGAGGGGAGACAGAGTGAGAGAAGCGAAGTAGCCTATGCGGTAGTAGGCTACCGGCGCAGCACTGTTGCCTGCAACCTTTTAGTTATTCCAAGTATAGATTCATTATTACAATAAGTGACTACTATTTATGTTCCTTCCATGTGTATTATTAGGTATCTACTGGATCATGAACATCTTGTATGCTACATGCTAGTGCATGTTAGTAGGGGACAGTTATTCTAGTGCACGCGCTTTCAAGTAGGCGTGTACCTTTGTCATTTAGCATTTCACTGTCATACCTTTAGCCTGCTTCTATTCTACATTATTAGAGGCTTAATATTAACGTAGTTTCTTGAGTATTGCATTTCTTTAGTAATAACGTAACCTATAAATGTCTGAGGGAGTTTAGCCTCATAGCCTAC
>JBAKBP010029067.1:0-27650 GCA_037953745.1 Lithodes maja
GTTGGACTATATACAGTATTTATTTATTTATCTATTTTTTAGTTTCCTCGAATAGACCTCCATCAAGCTTAGAAAACCACCCCTTAGACCTCCTTTCAAGATAAGTTTGTACATTTTTCGGTAGAAAATTGTCCCGGCCGTAGGCAGGTTCCTTCAAAAATTAGAGGCTCGCTATCGCTCGCCAGGAAAAAATCGACACCTAAAGGGCACGAAAGGTCTTAATATTGACAACAAAATGAGGCGGAAGGTCTCAAAATCGCCAAACTAACGAAACGAACGTCTTAAAACCTCAAAACTAAAATGCTAAAAGTGAGGGAGTACTATCCCCCTTAACTATATTATCTTTGTGGTGGACCTTCAGTACTGTTACACATGGATACAAACACACTCACACTCTCTCTCTCGCTCTCTCTCTCTCTCTACAACAGTATTTTAGCTGGCAATGCTTCTTATTATCAATGTCTAAAATTCCAACTCCATTGTATTTTCAAAACACGCAAGTGGTCAGTTACCAGCTGCGAAAATAATCCATATGAACAAGTCCATGGGTCATGTAAAACTTCATATAACTAAGGGTAGTTTGAGAACGTTTTTCTCTTTCTCTATATATATTTATGTATATATATATATATTCAAAATCTATAACGTAAATTTTATAGTCTACATGGGTGTTCGTTGGAAATACTTGTTCTCTCTGCTCCAATTTGCTAGAGGGATTAGTGAATGGCCCTGACTCTACAGTATATGGTCAGTTTATATATGTAATTATATATTTAAATGTATGTAAATCTCTCTCTCTCTCTCAGAGCGTAGATAGTATCTGCACACTCTGCAATGAGTGTAGTGCACTAAACAGTCTCTCTCCTTCCACTTCGATTATCTCTCGGAATAGACCACAAGGTTTCCGACATGCTAACTAATCCTTGTAACTCTCTCTCTCTCTCTCTCTCTCTCTCTCTCTCTCTCTCTCTCTCTCTCTCTCTCTCTCTCTCTCTCTCCTGAGATCGATTCTCGAGAGGATCACATGTTTCCATAAATTTAATTTGGGGGTGATTGATTTTATAAATTATAAATAATTAAGGTTATATGTAGAAACATAGGGAATGACGATATAAGAATCGACTTTTTAAATGTTGTTTACTGAACTGTCTATATACTGAACTGGCTACATATTAAACTGTCTACATATTGAACTGTCTACATATTGAACTGTCTACATACTGAACTGTCTACATATTGAACTGTCTACATACTGAACTGTCTACATACTGAACTGTCTACTGAACTGTCTACATACTGAACTGTCTACATATTGAACTATCTACTGAACTGTCAACTGAACTGTATACATGCAACTGTTCTCTGTGTGTGACTGGATGTAACCATGGAACACTCACTCACCGCACACTTTTATTTTGATAGTTCATTTTCACCGCTCGGGTGCGCATAAGCTACAGTGTAATGCTACAGAATATACTGTATATATATATATATATATATATATATATATATATATATATATATATATATATATATATATATAGAGAGAGAGAGAGAGAGAGAGAGAGAAAGAGAAAGAGAGAGAAGCACTGTGAGGATACAGTAGGTTCATGCAGACATTTGCTTTACAACCAAGCACAGTCTATTCTCAGAGTTATTTATTGCCTTTAACGATGCCAGTGATCTCCTCAGTCTGGGCCAGGGACTAGTGTTTAAGGGGGGCAGTGCTTGTTTGATGGGCTATATATATAATTATATATGCACTTTGTTAGTTTACTCGCTAGACCTCCATCAAGCTTAGAAAAACACCCCATATACCCCCTGTCAAGCAAATTTGTACATTTTTTGGTAGAACAATTTCACCGCCGAAGGCCGGTTTCTCCTAAATTACAGACTCGCTATCGCTCGCCTGGAAAAAATCGACACCTTAAATGGTGCGAAAGGTCTTAATATTGACAACGAAATGAGGTTAAAGGTCTCAAAATCGCTAAACAAATGGAACGAACGTCTTAAGATCTCAAAACTAATGGGGCTAAACATGTGGGAGAAAGGGGTCCAGAAAAATGAGCAATTCCCCTTAAGACGGACCCCAGAGAAACGACCCTGCATGGGGAAAGGGGTGATACTGTATACTGTACAGTTGATGGCCTCTCTCTCTCTTTCTCGCTCTCTCTCTCCTCTCACTCTTTCTTTCTCTCTCTCTCTCTCTCTCTCTCTCTTTCTCTCTCTCTCTCTCTCTCTCTCTCTGTAATCTTTACTGGAATTAAGCCCTGGCCACCTCGCTTGGATTGTAATATCGCTGTGGTCAATATATCAATGTATTTATAAATATATTTAAATGTATTTCAATCACATACATTTACTAGAATCAAATCTTAACAATTTCACTAGGAGCGAACGGTCTGTAAGGTCAGTGAATCCATGTTAAAACTCTATTCTCTCTCACGAACACTCACACAAGCACTCACACCACGCACTCTCTCTCTCTCTCTCTTTCTGTTTGAATGTCATATATATATACTGTATATATATGCGTGCATAATTTAAGCCAAGTCGCCTGCCATTAATACCTTCCAAAAAGCAGATTCTTCTTCCAAACTCCAACACCATCTTTTCCTGCATCTTCCACATCATTTTTCTCTCCCGCTCTTCATTCTGTCGACACTATCTCCACGTGCATTTTTAGTGAAGGGAGTTGCAAGGTGTACTTTTTCACGTACTAACTTGCAACATTTGCATATTTCGGTGGCGGGTATTAATGTTATTGTACAGTGCTTGATTTAATTACTTACTCTCATAAAAATATACACAAATATTGTGTCTGTTAGAATCGGATAATTGTTATTGTTTCTCTTGTTCTAGCTGTCTTGTTATTGTTGGGGTGGATCATCAATATGCCATGTTCGCTTAAGCCAGATATTTTAGATAATTAAAATAACGCTCTTAATTGACCGACACGAACAATGTGGAACGGTAGTTTTGATGTGGAGAGTTAGGAGTCATTTTGGTTATCGACCATGTATTGCTCACTTAGTGCAGTAGCGAGATTACAACAAAGAACAGCAAAGCTTTTACAACCCTGTTATCTCGTCTTCCTTCAATTTCGTGGAGTTTCTTTCTCTGTCAGTCAAACACATACGGTAACACAGTGGCTTAAGCCTCTGTCACACGAGCGCTTTTTCCATCAATTTTCCATGAGCAAGTTTGTTCTCGTATTATTTCGGGACTTTTTCACTGGTATCTGTAACTAGACTGAAGGTAGATTATGTTAGGCGGTTAAATTCTGTTAAAGTGTAATTTTTGAAGCTTCCAGACCATAAATGCCCGTAAAAATTGCTCGAAAAACACCTTGTGTGACTCCGGTTTTATAGTACCCAATAAATACGTTACATTGGAAACTGTGTTCCTCCCCGCATGATTATGCCAAGTGGTTAGACTCCTAACGTAATCTTTGACTGAACCGGATTAATCACCGGATCATAGAATAATAATTTGACTGTGAACACCACTGATCCTCCTTTTCATAATAAACGTCACACACCTATTTAAAATACAGTATATTCTAATAAATGTTTCTATTTTTTATAGACATTTCTATAAATAATAATTACCTGAATTCCTTCAGAAACTAATCCTAATTGTAAACCATTGAAAATATAATAATAAAATGTGTATATACAGCTTATTAAGTCATATTATAGATAGATGTTGATTTACCTACTTCTAAGAGATTGTACCACCCAATCAGCAGCTTTCTTTAGACCAAGAAATCAGGCTTAAGTGAATAGACTATAGTAAGCTTTGATGTTATTTGTCTGTACTTGTTATGGTACGAGCTGAAATGAGGTACTCAAATATAGTATGACATACATACATTTCCCATACAAATTGTGAAAATAAAATAGTTTGTTTGCAGATTTGTTTTTATTTTATAACTATATATAACATCAATTATAAAGCTATGTTTTTTGTTTGTAATTTGAACAATTGTTTTAACTTTTTGAAGAACTTGGTGTGTTGTACACTAAATATATACTAACAATAAACGACTTTATGCTGCATAGCAAGAACTCTAGGCAATCAGAGAGGTAATATACAGGGGTACCTATATAAATTATCCCTTTAAATACCACAGATCTTTTGCAAATTACATGCAATCGTATAATAATATCCAGAATAATATGAAAAAATGCATCATGATATTCTAAAAGTGTTAACCAGACTCTTGACTATTATAGTACTCGCACATGAATTGTTTGAAAAGTATACCTTTGTTTTGCCCTCGCCCAGATTTCCACTCCCCTGTTATTCTTCTGTTTCCCTCCCCTTGTCTCCCTCCCCCTCCCCTGTTATTCTTCTGTTTCCCTTCCCTCGATTACCTCCCCCTCCCCTGTTATTCCTCTGTTTCCCTTCCTTCGTCTCTTTCCCCCTCCCCTGTTATTCTTCTGTTTCCCTTCCCTCGTCTTCCCTCGCCCTCTTCTGTTATTCCTCTGTTTCTCTTCCCCCTCCCCTGCTATTCTTCTGTTTCCCTTCCCTCGTCTTCCCTCGCCCTCTTCTGTTATTCCTCTGTTTCTCTTCCCCTCCTCCCCCTCCCCTGTTATTCTTCTGTTTCCCTTCCCTGGTCTCCCACCCACTCTTCTGGACCCTCAAGGCTCTCCAGACCCTCAGACTGTCCTTCTAGGGATCTTTTCTCCTACTTCAGGGCCTCCGTCTCCTTTTACAACTCTTCCTCCTCCAACTTGTGTTCATATTTTTATTTAACCTTGTCCAAGTTGTTTTTGCATGCTTATTTACATTAACCTTTCTCTTAAGTGGGAAATGTCATTTATTAAATATTATTAACATCCCCGAGATCCCTCTTCTAGATATATTTGTACGTTTTACGGTAGAAAATATCCTGGCCGAAGGCCGATTCCTCCTAAAGCACAGGCTCTCAATCGTTCGCCAGGAAACCTGACGAGCACATTATTTTTCGCTAATATTAATTTAATTCTCAATATGTTAGGATTCTATAACTATATAATTATTGTTCACATTTTTTTCATATTTCATCACTCTTCAAGAAACATATTTGTATGGCTTTATTCGTATTTTCCACTGTTCGTTTATTTTATTAAGTATAAACCTCAAATTATAATAAGGATCAATTTGGCGTTAGTTTATTACTTTAATATTAGAATTATTCTTTTACATAATTCAATGTTTTTACTTCTTCCATCCATCTATCCATAGCCTATGATAGCACAGTTGGAAAGTGTGTAAATGCTTAGATTGATATGCAGGATTCGAAACTGCATAATAAATCGTAGGCTTGTCCACCATTCTTTAACTGTCTTCGTAGCGCAATACATAAATGCACTGAATTTCGGTGTGAGCATCCTAGGTTCGAATCCATTGGACTGCCACATGTATTTGTTGATTTCATTAATTGAGTTTAGGAGTAAAGTCGGTTGGTGGAGGTAACATAATAATATGTTGTATCTTGTTCTTTTTGTAGGCGTGATCATGGCAGTAGCAGTTGCCAAAAGCTTGCCCTCATAAAAAATAATAAAGATGTTGTTTACGCTGTCTCTGATCTTCACCTTCATTATAAGACTACGATTTCCTGTACACACATAAATTAACGTTAAGGATATATATACATATGTATATACTGTATATATACATGTATATACATACATATGTATAAATATACATTTATACATATATATATATATATATATATATATATATAT
This sequence comes from Lithodes maja, assembly GCA_037953745.1. Lineage (NCBI taxonomy): Eukaryota > Metazoa > Arthropoda > Malacostraca > Decapoda > Lithodidae > Lithodes > Lithodes maja. The sequence goes on from JBAKBP010029067.1 coordinate 5,736, forward strand.
ATATATATATATATATATATATATATATATATATATATATATATATATATATACCGGGTATATAATTTTATATATACACATATATATATATATATATATATATATATATATATATATATATATATATATTATATATATATATATATATATATATATATATATATATATATATATATATATATATATATAATATATATATATATATGTATATATATATAAAGTATATAAATGTATTAATTTATATATTTGTTTATTTATTTATTTTTAGTTATGTTTCTATTATTATTATTATTTTTATTATTATTATTATTATTTTTCATGATGTAGGTATACTTTCTCCATCCAAGTATTCCCGGAACTGTGAATGTCTTTTCCCATGTAAATCCTAATCGGGCATGGAAGCATACATTCCATTCTCTTTCTCTCAGACTAATGCTAAAAAATCTTGGTTTACTCACGCCTGTTCTACTGCTGTCCGCAATAAGGAGGAAGCATTCAAACGGTACCGACGCCTTAAAACTCAAGACTCTCATTCTTCATATGTTTCTGCCCGGAATCAAGCCAAATCTGTTCTTCGACTTGCCAAACACTCTTTCATCAATAATAAATGCACTGAACTATCCAACTCTAGCTCTTCCCAAGCTTTCTGGCATCTAGCCAAAAACCTCTCCAACAATTTCTCTTCCTCGTCTTTCCCTCCCCTTTCTCACTCTGATGGCACAACCATCACTTCTTCCTCTGACAAAGCTAAACTCTTCGCTCAAACTTTTGCTAGAAACTCCATCTTGGATGATTCCGGTGCTATTCCTCCCTCTCCGCCCTCCTCTCTCTTACTTATGCCTAATATCCTAATCTCTTCTAAAGATCTACTTTCTACCCTCTCTGGGCTTAACACTAATAAGGCGTACGGTCCGGACGGTGTTCCTCCTGTTGTTCTCAAAAACTGTGCTTCCGTGCTGACTCCCTGCCTAGGCAAACTCTTTCGTCTCTGTCTATCTTCTAACGTCTTCCCTTCATGCTGGAAGTTTGCTCACATTCAACCTGTCCCAAAGAAGGGTGACCGCTCTCAACCCTCCAACTATCGTCCAATTGCTCTTATCTCTTGTCTTTCTAAAGTTTTTGAAACTATTCTTGCTTCCAAATTTCTTAAGCATTTCTCTTCTCATAATCTGCTCTCAGATCGCCAGTATGGCTTCCTTAAGGGTCGCTCTACTGGTGATCTTCTTTCATATCTTACTAACTCTTGGTCATCCTCCTTTCGGGACTTCGGTGAGACTTTTTCTATTGCACTAGACATATCGAAAGCCTTCGATAGAGTCTGGCATAAATCTTTAATTTCTAAACTACCCTCCTTCGGTTTCTATCCCTCCATCTGTGCCTTTGTCTCTAATTTCCTTTCCGGCTGTTCCATAGCTGCGGTTGTGGACGGCCATTGTTCACTTCCTCACCCTATAAACTCCGGTGTTCCTCAGGGCTCTGTCCTATCTCCTATTCTCTTTCTAATTTTTATAAATGATCTCCTTAACTGTACCTTAATTCCCATCCATTCATACGCAGACGACTCAACCTTACACTACTCCATTAGTTTTTCAGAACGCCCCAGCCAGCAATCCCTCAACGACAAATGTAATGAAGCCATAGAACTCTTAAATTCTGATCTAAATACTATTTCCAATTGGGGCAGAGAAAACCTTGTTAACTTTAATGCTTCCAAAACCCAATTTCTCCATCTATCTACCCGTCAGGATCTCCCAGCGGACTATCCCTTATTCTTCAACAATACAAAAATCAACCCTTCATCTTCTCTCAATATTCTTGGTGTCTCTTTTTCTTCTGCTCTCATTTGGAGGGACCATATTACCAGTCTTGCTGGGGCAGCCTCCCAGAAGCTGGGTGTGCTCAGCCGCCTTAGGGGGTTCTTTTCCCCTGCACAGCTTCTTGCTCTGTACAGGGGCATAGTGCGCCCTTGTATTGAGTATTGTTCACATGTGTGGGGAGGTTCCTCTCACACCGCTCTCCTAGACAAAGTTGAAAGGAAGGCCTTTCGTATCATTAACTCCCGTCCACTCACCAACTCTCTGCAATCTCTCTCTCTCCGCCGCAATGTTGCATCTCTCTCGCTATTCTATCGCTACTATAATAATCAGTGCTCCTCAGAGCTATCCCAGTGCATACCACCTCCTTTACGTAGGGCACGTGGTACCCGTCTTGCAACTCAATCCCACCCCTACTCTGTGCAACTCTCCAACCCAAGAGTGAAACGTTACTCTCAAACTTTCTTCTACTCAACATCTGAGCTCTGGAACTCTCTCCCAGAATCAGTCTTTCCCTCTTCCTATGACTTAAATTGCTTCAAACTCCGTGTGTCCAGGCATTTTGGCTCGAACGTCCCTTGATTTTGTCCCTGTCACTCTTTCAACTATGGGGGAGGCACTCGCTATAGGCAGTTATGCCTTTTGCCTCCCTCAATCACATAGAAAAAAAAAAAAAAAAAATCTTTCATATCTTTCTTATCAAAAGTTTCTCTTCCGGTTCCTGGTTATTGTCTATAGTCCTGTTTCCATTATATTTTACTTTGGATCTCATTCTATTTTACATTTTCTGTATACTTATTACTTCACTTCTCTCTCGTTACTACTTTATTATTTTCATTATTTTGTATCAATGTATGGGTTTTCTCCAAACGATGACGCTATATTAGCTATATTTTGGCTAGTATTAAACGATTGTATACGATCTCTAGGAATCAAAGAGGTACCAACTATATCAGTTAACCCTCTAACTCCCATTGGTCCTTCCTAAGCTTATCAAAATCGTCTAATCAAAGCTTGAATGAATTGAACGCGCCCTCGAATTCTGAAAAGATAAATATATATTTCCCGCTCTCTTGACCCCATCTTGTCTCTCAGTTTTTAGTTTTTACCAACTCTTATAATTATGATATATTTTCGCTATACTTCTTCCTTTTCACTGACTTTTCCGTGTCTTTTACTCTCACATTACTCTCTCCGGCTCAGATTCCTCACCTAATATTATTATTTTCTTACTCTCTCTCTCTCTCTCTCTCTCTCTCTTACTCATACACACACACACACTCTCACACTCTCTCTCTCTCGCTCACTCTCACTCTCTCTCTCTCTCTCGCTTTGAAACATAAATATATAACGTTTGGGGTGTCAAAGTGAAAATTGACAACACATTAGAAGATTCACTATCTAATATCTGACTTGCATTAAATGAGATTTTAAATGTCATTATTTTGTATCTAGCATAATATATCTTAACACTGTATAGTGTCCTATACATTTTTGTTTTAACATTCTTCCACACTTGCAACATATTTAACATTTTCATTACAACAAATCTCATTCCATAATGTTGATTACGTGTATAGGAAAGCTCTCTGGTAGTGTGAAATATGAGAATGAGGCACAACTACAGCTTGCCCCTAGGATGCTTGTGTTATATCCTGTTGAGATAGGTGGGAATCTGCGGTGGTAGGTTGAGTGGAGCTAAGTGGCTCACCTCTTGCTAGTTTTGTAGTAGATTGTTAGTCCTCCCACGTCTCACGGGTGTTAAAGTGTGCCCATCTTTGGGAGTTCCAGGTCAACTGTCCTATTTTTATCACTAATCTTATTGAACGATTCTGCACTTATCCCAGTATGGCCAGGTGAGTCCGTGCTTCACCTTTCCCATGATAATATAAGATTCACAACATGGTTTCAGAAGTAGACGTTAATTCTTAACGAATTTACTTGTTTTTTTCAATGAAGTTTACAAGACATATGATGAGGATAGAGCGGTTGATATTAAATATCTCGATTTTCAGAAAGCTTTCGATACCGTACTGCATATGCTGACGACTCTACATTACACTATTCAACTAGCCTTCCACAACACCATTCACAGCAGGAACTACAAAACTCACGTAAGGAGGCCATAAAACACCTATCTTCTGATCTCTCTACTATCTCTAAATGGGGCAGAGAAAGCCGTGTTACTTTCAATGCTTCCAAAACTAAATTTCTCCATTTGTCTACTCGTCGCCCCCTTCCAGTAAACTAGGACCTATTCTTCAACAACATACAAAGTAACCATTCATCTATCTATCTATCTATTGCCTGACGCCGTGACCCCCAAAGGGGTGGCCACGAACGAACCGCCCCCATGCACCTCTGCCCCCAGTCAGTCGACGCCCCTCCTCCCAACCAGCACCGCCTTCATTCATATACTTCCTCACTCCATCCTTCCACCTCTCCTTCGGTGCACCTCTCCCTCTCTGTCCTTCCACCTCGCTCTCGTACACCCTCTTAGTCATTCTCTCGCTTTCCATACGTTCCATATGGCCGAACCATCTCAAGTTGTTCCTTTTCACACTTGCCAGCACATCTACCTCCACACCACACCTCCTTCTTACTTCCTCATTCGTCTGTCTATTCCTCCATGTAATTCCGCACGCACTTCTCAAGTAACTCATTTCCACCGCTCTCACTCTTGGTCTGAGTCTCTTCCCGAACGTCCATGCTTCGCTTCTGTAAGTTAGTGTCGGGATTACCACACTGTCATGCAAAGACTTCTTCACTTCCATACTGACCACCCTATTTCTTGTTACTGCTTTCAACGTTCCTACAACCCTCTTCCCCTATTGCCCCCTCTCCCGCACTTCTTCATCCATAGTCCCATCTTTACTCAACACACTGCCCAGATACTTAAATGAGCTGACGATCTCCAAAGCCTGACTGTTCAACTTCACCTCATACTCTGTGACTTCACCCCTTTCGAAGACCATAACCTTGCTCTTCCCCGCATTTACCTTCAAATTCCGTTTTTCGCACACTGTTCCAAACTCATTTACCAGACCCTGCATCTCGCATTCATCATCGCTCATCAGAACTGTATCATCCGCAAACAGCAGTATAGACAGCTTCCACTCATTTTCCTCCCTTTTCAGTGATACACCAACATCCACTGCTCTTCCTATTATTTCTTTCATGACTCCATTCATATATACAGTAAACAGCCACGGGGACATCACACACCCCTGTTTCAACCCAACATTCAGGTCAAAGAACTCGCTCTGCTCATTCTCCACACGTACTGTCGCCTTTGCACCCTCATACATGCTCTTCACTGCTTTCAGCAACTTGCCATCTACTCCGTATATTCTAAGTACTTTCCACATACCTTCTCTATCCACTCTGTCATAGGCCTTCTCCAATTCTATAAAGGCAACATACACCTTGTGTTGCTTCTCCAGATACTTCTCCACAACACAATTCAGGGTAAAAATCTGATCTACACATCCTCTTCCTTCCTAAATCCTCCCTGCTCGTCCCCTATCCATTTCTCCGTTCTCACTCTCACTCTCTCAATCACTACCCTACTGTACACCTTCCCTACTACGCTTAGAAGACATATTCCTGAGTGGTTACCACACACTCCTCTTTCTCCTTTGCCCTTTTATAGGGGGACTATTATGTCAGTCTTCCAGTCTCTTCAACTTCCCCTAACATTCTTGGTTACTGTTTTTCTTCTGATCTCTCATGGAAGGATCATATTACCACTCTAGCTAAAACAGTTTCTCAGAAGCTGGGTGTTGTCAACCTTCTCCAGGGGTTCTTTACCCTTGCGCAGCTTCTTGGTCTGTATAGGGGCAAAGTGCGTCCATGTTTTGAGTATTGTTCACACGTGTGGGGAGGATCCTCTCACACAGCACTTCTAGAGAAAGTAGAAAAGAAAGCCTTTTGTCTCATTAACTCACGTCCACTCACCAATTCTCTGCAGTCTCTCTCTCTTCGCCGCAATGTTGCATCCCTCTCACTATTCTACCGCTATTACAATATTCAGTGTTCCTCAGAGCTCTCTCAGTGTATGCCACCCCCTCTTCGTACAGCATGTAGCACCTGTCTTGCAACACAATCCCACCCCTACTCTGTGCATCTCTCCAACCCAAGAGTGAAACGTTATTCTCAGTCTTTCTTCTATTCAAGAGCCGAGCTCTGGTACTCTCTCTCAGAATCAGTCGTTCCCTCTTCGTATGACATAAATTGCTTCAAACTCCCTGTGTCCAGAGGCAGTTCTGCCTTTTGTCTCTGTTACTCACATAGAAGATTTTGTTTTTATCAAAATAAATGTTCATGGCATAACAGGAAACACTGAGAAATGGCTAAAAAATTGGCTCTCAGATCTTAAACATCGAGTTGTAATAAAGGGTAAAGAATCTGATTGGTGTATGGTATCGTATACATACGATAGAATATGACTCTTTTGTGATCTCTTATGTCTCTGTGACGTCACGATCTCTCCTACAGCACCAGACGTAGGACGAGTAGATCGTATATTATAAGATTGTAAATAAGTTAAGTTATAAAAGGCCTAATATGCTATTAAGCAATATTGCCATGGTCTTATGTAGTATATATGAATTTATCGTATAGAGCAACCTAAATGCGGTACGATAATTTGGGCTCCTGGCGGTTTGCCAAGGCAGCAAGGTGTGCTTTCGAGGTACGTCAGAGCCTTCACGAACACCAACCAGTTAACATCTAATTTTCCGCCCTCAGTTGATCGTGCTTTTGTGCCTGTAATCACAATACACACACACTCAGCTACACCACCAAGACGCTCTCATCGACATCATGACTGACTGATAGATAAGCATACATTATAATTATAATCATGTCCATTCCCATGTAATCATTTATTCTTTCTTTAACTTGACTTGTGTCTTGGGACCGAAGTCTCGTTACCCATTGTCCACCACCATATTGGGTAAACGTTCTCCCTTGCCTCATTGCCACGTGGAACTATTGGTGAGTTAATTCCTGGCTAATATTAACCCTTATAACCTTACCCTATATATACATTTGTTATGTGAGACCTTTGGATATAAATTAGCTTGTTTCAGATTGAATTCAATTTAGATATAGAGTAGTTTTCATTTAGATTGATTTTATTTGATTCATTATAGCTTAGTAATATTTAACTTCCATTGATAGTTTACCACATATGGTAAACAGTGGCATTCCCCAGGGTTCGGTATTGGGTCCTATTTATTTATAGTTTACATACACTACATAGACAAAGGTATAGAATTCAAAATTTCGAAATTTGCTGACAATACAAAATTTACTAATAAAATAACCTCAACCGTGCATTAGCAAAAACTGCTAGGTGACCTATACACTTTAGTTAACTGGACAGAACAATGGCAAAATAAGTCCAACATAGAGAAATGCTAAGTATTACACTCATAGTAACAACGATAAAAATGAACAACATTCAACTATCAAATATGAATAAAGAAAATTATCTGGGAGTTATAATACCAAGCAACCTGAAACTGAGTAAACAGTGTAAAGAGGTAATAAAAACTGCTTATAAATTGTTGGGTTTCATTGGCAGAACATTTGAATTCAAATCAGAAAAAATCATACTTACTCTATGAAACTCAGTTGTGCATCCCCATCTGGAATACTGTGTGCTATACGGGTCACTGTACTACAGTAACGATATAAATAACCTGAAAAATTACAACACAGTAACTAAAATTATAGCTAGATTGTGTAATAAACCGTACAAAGAGCGTTTTAAAGAACTAAATTTGTTTAGCCTAACAAAGTGCAGGCTGAGAGGTGACCTAATAAAGGTGTTCAAAATCTTCAAGGAACCTAAATGTACGCGAATTCTTCACGATCAGTCAAGCAAACTACACGAGAAACAATAGTTATAAGATTATAGGCGTTTTCATTCTCTTGAGGTGAAGCATTTCTTCTTCAACCGTTTTGTGAATATTTGGAACAGACTACCTTCGAACGTTGTGAACTGTAATACTGTCGAAAGATTCAAGAACCATCTGTATAAACACTTGGCAAATAACCCCCAATTAACACGTAATGAAGTGATAACGCATGCCGCAGTGTATATTGATATTCATACACCTGTTCCCTTTCAGAATTGTAGTAACAGAGTTAGCTTACATCACAATCAATTTCATTATCTCCATGTCCAATCCGAAATTCTGTGTCAGTTTTTCCATACTACATGGTATTTTTCTAACGGTTTCCATGTCAGCATTAGCTGGATGGAGTGGTGGGTGAGGAGGAACCTTCTTCTTTGTTATCCTTTTCTCTATCTTGTAGTCTGTAGATTAGTAGTTTAGATATCCAAACTGCACCGTAAGGACCAATAGGTTGTTTCAGTTTGTATTCCTTTGTATACTCCATGCTTGATCGGATCTGGGAGTAGTAAGGGATTGAACATTCTCTGGTGTAAGCAAATAATATAGTGTTCTCTAGTATCCCAGCATCATGGATGCCACTCTTACAATATGGTATATGTTTTCCAAAGGCGAGAAGATCATCAAAAAGCACTTCAAGGTCAGGCAGTTATCAGGCTGAACAATGACACCGTCCCTTACCAGATTTGTTTTGTTTCTCCCATCTTTCACACTTGAGATGGTTGAGATTGATTCTTTCCAGCTTCAAATTTCACTTTCCATATAGCCTACGAACCAACCTTGCAATTATATCAATCTCTTCTTAGAGTCGAAATTATCTCTTCCTTCTCTCCTGTACCTTTTAGTCAGGGTTAGGTCGTCAGTGTATGCCACAGTTGATGCGTCTGTCTGTCTCTCTTTTTCTCTCTTTCTATCTTTGGCTCAGATTCCTCCCATAATATTATTTCCCCCGGACTACCTCCTCCTTCTATTCAACCTCTCTTCTCTATGCTTCTCTCTCTCTCTGTCTGTCTTTCTCCCCATTTATATTTGTCTTCTTCTTCTTCTTCTTCTCCTTCTCTCTCTCTCTCTCTCTCTCTCTCTCTCTCTCTCTCTCTCTCTCTCTCTCTCTCTCTCTCTCTCTCTCTCTCTCCCCCCTTCGGTAAAGCATCAGACTGAATAAATGTCACAAGTGGTGAACCCCAGAGGTCAGTGCTCGGACCTGTCCTCTTTTTTATTTATATAAGTGACATTGATGACAGTCTCTCATGTAGTATTTCAAAATTTGGGGTTAACACAAAAATAACAAGCACGGTACTAGTGTCGCCAACTCAAATACAATACAACCAAAAATATTTAGATAAACTGTCTATTTGGGCTCAGACCCGGCAAATGCGCTTCTATATGATAAATGTTTAGTCTTCCACATAGGTTTAAAGGCACATTTTAAGGCAAATTATTCAATGGTTGGTAATCAACTCAAACGTGTTGTTAGAGTAACAATTGCAAATACTTTGCAACCGTGCCAACAATTTGCTGAAGTAGTAAAGAAAGCAAATATGATTATTGGATTCATTGAAATTCCGAAGATGTTATTCTCACCTTACATAATTCATTGGTTCGACCTCATCTAGAATACTGAGTTAAATTTCGGTTTCCTTACTTTCAAAAGAATATAGGAAACTTAAAAGAGTACAGCGAAAAGTAACAAATTTGATTCCCAGAAAAAGAAAAATGCCATATGAAGAAGTCTAGAAGAATTTTACCTTTCCAACTTGACTAAGCTCAGTGAGATGACGGGGCTTGAACATAATGAGCCAAAACGTCACCAGAACCTGCTCTCGTACTTAGAAAAGCCACAACCATCACAATGCCGCATTGCTTATATCCAATGCAGAGACAGACCAATGCATAAGTTCCCCCAACACAAGCATAAAGGTAAACCAAGCCGCACTACCTGTGTGGGCCAACACGGGCCACTCACTCACCTTAAGCTCGGTTCACACATACCCGTCCTGAGCTCCCGTCCTTCCCCGACCACCAAAAACTGTTGGACGGCATCAAACGGATGACCTTGTGTCCCGAGTGGGCCCGAGTGGCCACGTGTGGCCCTGATGCCCGACCTCAACACGTCACCGCCCCGGAAGACGGCGCATGCACGGCTAGTGGACGGAGATCTCAACACGTGACCGCCCCGGCAGACGGATCATGGGCGGCGACTTGGTGCCACGACCAGTCCCTTTGGAAGGCGACCTAATAAGTCTGAATACGACCTGTCTGAGACGCACTGTGACGGCACTGCGACGACACTGCGACCACAATATGATGGACGCAGTGTCGTCGGCGATGGCCCCCATCATGCATATATATTGGGGCGTGGCACAGAGACACCTCAGTCTCACCCAGCCCGCTGAGTGCCAGCCAATTTTGACGGTGTGCTTCTGCCAGTGCCAGAGTTTTTTTTTTTTTTTTTTTTTTTTGGCTAAATCTATCAAGTTGGGAGAGAAAGGAAGGATAATGGTAAAAAAAACACTCCCCTTGTCCATTTTCCCCAGAAATCAGGTTCCGATGGTCCCGAAAGTAGCTGAAAAGACACTATAGACTACAGAGACTTTTATGGTATCGGAATGAATGGGTAGGAGGGTCGTGGGAGGGTGGTTTGGAGGATGGTGGGGGGAAGGTAGAAGCGTAATTGACTCATGTTACAAATATGAAGCCGATTGGTGAGGTAGTTTCGCCACCACGGATTTTCCTTTTTTTCCTTATCTTCGTACGGATACGCTGGAAGTGGGTGGTTGGAGGCGGTTGGGGGTGTGGTGGGGTGAAGGCAGAAGGGTAAGGAACTTGTCACACAAATATGGAACCGATTGGTGCAGTCGTTTCGCCGCCACAGATTTTCCTTTTTTTTCCTTCTGACGGGACCGGCAGTCAGCGAGTGGGTGGGAGGAGGGATTTGGGATTTGTGTGGTGGGTAGCAAAAAGGGTAAGGTACATGTGGTAAAAATATGAAAGCCATAGGTGCAGTCGTTTCGCTGCTACGATTTTTTTTCGGCGAGGACGTATATATACGTCCCTGGCACTCAGCGGGTTAAAATTGAAATTTTTCTACCAACAAATGTACAAATTAACAATTAAACCTAGGAAGATGCAAGCCAACTGCATGCTACTATACAGTATTAATAAGGGCAGATTTCCACTTGAGGGATTTTTTATTTTGACGGCGGCTTGGGAACTGAGATAGGACCACATGCGGCTGGCTCTTTTATGGACGATTGGTGGGCAGGGACTAGCGGGGACGCGCGGGGTGATCCCGTGAGGCGACGTTGGCACGTCGCAGTCTCCACTTTCAAATATTTTGGTCGGGGCATAGACTACGTCTGGTAGCGTCTAGGCGGCACATAGACGCTTATACACAGCGCTTATGCGCTGACCAGTCACGTGGGTGACCCGCCCTTGAACCGATTTTGGCAGTTGGTCCACCCTGATCCGTTTATTTTAGGTATGTCAATAATGTTCGGCTCCCTCGCCGCCGCGGCCCGTGTTGTGGCGTCACTGTACGTTCATGAACAGACCATACCCGTTTATGTCGGAGTCCTTACACGATTGCATACGTTTTCAGTGGTCGGGGAAGGACGGGAGCTCAGGACGGGTATGTGTGAACCGAGCTTTAATCACCTCCAACCACGGGATCAAAAATGGCCGCTCCCTGCCCGAGCCAGACCTGGACTACGATGAATAGATGTTTATGTGACTACAGCATCAACCTCCTCAATTCCCGCATATTCATCCAGAGTATAATACCTTCAACTACAACCACTATGGAAATAAACAATTACAATCTTCATATTCCCCCTCATAATAAATACATTCCATAAAACGTGCCAAATACCTGTAGACATCCCAAACTGTAATTCAATTATCACCCATACATCAAAGCTTCTTCATCCATCCATCTAATTTTAATAAATAATTAATGTGCTCCCCTTTGTAACACTATATGTATCATAATTTTAAGAACCTTAATAACCTCAGCAATAATAAAAAACAATAATTCTCATGCCTCTCATATTCCCAAACGCCCCAACCAGACACCTGAATTAAAACGGAACATTACCTGCTCGAGCCAAGAATTTGGTAGGCAAAATCGAAACCACTTTTGGGTACCTCTCCTCTCAGGGCGAACGTGCTTAATAGCTGGTAAATTTGATTTGTAACATACTTCTGTAGGGGTTAGCCAGAATCCCCTTAAAAAAGTATCTACAAGTGGCTGTGTGAAGTGACCCCGAAGAAGTGCTGTAGGCGAGCTAGAAGTGCAAATTCTAGTGAGAGTGTGTGAAGAAGACGTCCCCCCTGGTGTCAACAGTAGCGGACAACGGACTCAGTCGCCACGTGTGACCAGATTTCTCATGAGCTCCTACTTCTCCACTTCAATCAAATTAAGTGCCTCTCGTTCGATAGTGTTTGATGATTATTTGCGAAGGGTTATATAAGATATGTTAGTGTTCCATTTAACGTCATCTTAGATTATTAATTATCTTCTCCTAACCATCGCCAATCGTTTTGAGAGAACAGAACAAACTCCATACGTGGAATTGATATATATATACTGTATATGATTCTTGGGATATAGTTTCCTATATTCCGTATAAGAGCTATACATATATTCGTTCGGGATATATACATACACAATATACGTAAATTCCAGTGAACACTCAATCAGATCTTATTCTATGTGTTGTTATTATCTGGGTACGCGATTGCATGTATAAGTGTTCACAGAAATTGTTTATTTGTCAGTCTCTTAGTTAAACCATATTAAAGATTATGCTTCCTGAATTCAAACTCAGTTAAAGCCTTGTTTGAGTTAAATATAAACTCCTGTCATTGTCACGTCGCGTTAACTTCTCCTCGGCGAGATCTTCAGCCCCGCATACAGGCTATGATAATTATTTACTATCTCATTGACTTTATATTCATTATTGTGACTCTTGGAGTTGATTAAGATTTATATCTTCTATTTGCTGAATTAATGTAAAGTTATTCACACCTCATTTATTATCCTTATTTACATATAACCTTGTCACTGTGTGTGTGCCTCCGCAGTATTTTGTGTTTACCTCGCTGCTTCGCTAGTTACCTCGCGTTTGCCATTTACCTTCAGGATATTAATTATTGTTTGAGACTAACCTCTCTGTTTATTTATATTGTGATTTACATAGTAATCTTGTGTATCTCCACTTGTACTATTCCATGATTTAATGTTATCTATTTCTGTCAGTGTATTAATCAGGAATATTCATATTCATTACATTACTATCATATGATGACATTGAGCTAATTTCTATATAAATGAGACTCAATCCAATTGTCTATACATGTACCCTAGCTAATAAAGAAATGAAACGTGTGTACCGAAACTGTGTATTCTGTGATATTGGTGGTGATTGATATAAGATTTATGTATTAAAGTCAGTTGTGTACCCATTGAGTATTTACAGTTCTGAGCTTTCCTATGATGGAAATAACGAACTATTATAAAGCGTTCTAAATTATAACGTCGCGCATAACACGCAGAAAACGAGAAATAATATTCAAGTATTTAAGAAAATTAAAGGTATCAAAAAATGGATACAATCAAATACTTCACTTCAATTATTCAAATTACACACAATGTAACCGATTATTAAACTTCTAGAATGGCCTGCTTAGCAATATTATAGACTGCAGCACTGTTGAAACCTTCAAATACCGCATAGGCAAATATCTCGCCCTTAATCCCCAACTGATGGGTTTGAAGATGAATAACAAGACACGCCCACATTACTACTTTGGTTAGAATAAATTAAAGTAAGATAGTTCTATTTTCTCATTTTTCTTTCGAATAACATGTCAATTTTTCCATTCTGCATTAAAAAGATAAATCCTGTCCCTTCTAAGCCGTCTTTTCTCTCCTACATAATAGCTTAGGTACTTTACATATAATTAGCCTAGTAAAAATCAGTAAACTTATTGTTGCTTGCTTTTCTTTGTACTCCCTGTGTCTGTCTTTCTTTTTCTTCCAGTCTCTATTTCTACTTCTCTCTCTATTTCTACTCTCTCTCTCTCTCTCTCTCACTGCCCAGCTCAGATTCCTCCCGTTATATTATTTCCGCTGTAGTCTTCATCATATCCAGCCTCCCTTCTCTCTCTCTCTCTTTCTCTCTCGTTATCGATGTATGTCTTTAAGTATAGAAATAAGGAAATAGTCCTCACACTTTACAACGCTCTAATACGGCCTCTCCTGGAGTATGCTGTTCAATTCAAGCTTATTCCATCGCTTAGAAGAATGAGCTATGAGGACCAGTTGAGAGCTCATAATCTCTTCCCGTTGGAGACACGCAGCTAGACTACGAGGTTAGCTCATTGAAGTTTTAAAAATACTTAATGGGTTTGAAAATGTGAATTATAGCAAAATGCTTAGCCTCAGTATGAATACAACACACAACCATGGCTGGAAATTATAATTGAAAAGGTTCAGCACTAGTATCTGTGGAAACTTTTTCACGTATAATATCTCTTCTACCTGGAACAAACTTCCCTCCGAAATTGTAAATAGTTCTTCAGTAGAGCAGTTCAAGAAGAGAGTAGATAGTATTTTGCACACTCTGTAACGAGTGTAGTGCACTAAACAGTCTCTCTCCTTCCACTTCGAGTATCTCCTCGGAATGGACCGCAAGATGTCTGAAATGCTAACTATTCCTTGCAGCTCCTTGTAACTCTCTCTCTCTCCATCATTCCTCCTTCACCATCACCATTTCCCTTCCTTCATCTCCTTCCTCTCCAACCCTCCGTTACGGTGACAGGTCAATTGAACCAGTGCCACTTCAACCAGTGCCACTTTAACCAGTGCTAACTCAACCAGTGGCCACTTCAACCAGTGACCATTTCAACCAGTGACCATTTTAACCAGTAGGTTAGGTTAGGTTACTGGTTAAAATGGTCACTGGTTGAAATGGTCACTGGTTAAAGTGGCACTGGTTCAACTGACATGGAACCCTCCTTTACTCTCATCCCCAGTTATTTTGTCTTCACTTTGTTCCTCAAGCCTTAAAGGGGGTCATATGTTTTTTTTTCTGGATCCCCTTCTCCCCAACGTTGCCTCCCATTAGTTTTGGCATCTTAAGACGTTCGCCTTATTAGTTTGTTGTTCTAAATACCTTTCGTCCCATTTCTGTGTCAATGTTAAGCACTGTTGTGCCATTTTGTGGTCGACCCTGTAATTTTGGAAGAATTGGCCATTGGCCGGGACATTTTTCTATCGAAAAATTTACAAATTAAGCTCGAAGGGGGCTCTTGGGGATGCTTGTTTTTAAAACTTGATGGAGTTCTACGGCGGAAATAAAAATAATATATAAATATATACATAAAGTAGGTGTGCAGTTTTCGCATTACCAAAAAAAAAAAAAATGCATACGCAACTCTGCAACCTATAATTCTGCAAGTAGTATTGAATCTCTTAGGTGAAATCGGTTTATATACAGTATATACAGTATACAGAATACAAATATATATATACTCTATATATATATATATATATATATATATATATATATATATATATATATATATATATATATATCGCAAATACACATAAGCTAAACAAAATGTTTATACTCACAGCCGGACTTGAACCACCGTCAGTCAAAACAAGTGCCCATACTTTAGTCCACTATACCACGGTGTGATAGAGGATACTTGTGTGCAGTGGATTAAAGCATGGACACTCGTCCTGACTGTTGGTGGTTCATGTCCGCCTGGGAGTATATATATATTATTACATTTATGATCACATTGAATCTTAACCATTGGAATATTTATCTATAATAAGGTCAGTGTAACACTATATTGTAATATTTTGAATATAGTGTAATTCAAATATAAAATATATATAAGAAAGAAATAGTGACCATAATCTGTGACCTTCACCATTCACCTTGACCTTTGAATAACAAAAACACAAAATTTGGACAATCTTGCATTGACCAACCGAATTTGCTGGCACAATTTGGTGACGATACGTAACCCCCGATCAGTACAGTTCTGTTGGTTTCATTTCATACTGGATATTAACCCTTGTCTATCGGGGCCCGACTTAAGTCCGTATGGAGAAGAAAGGACTATGTGGCGGGGCCCGACTTAAGTCTGTGTGCAATTTTGGCGCAATATTAGCTCGGAGAGAGAGACGAGCGACGGGAGGAGCATGACCGCTCGCCACGGTTACCGTGGGCCTACTGACATATACTACACACACATTCACCCTCCCTCCCTCGCTACACACGTAATTATGTAACGAAATGACCGTATTTTAGCGATTTTGCCCTTCGGTTGCACGATCGTTGCAAGACAACCAGTGATCGTAGAAGGATGGTTCAGGTGTCATTGGAAAGCTCAATTATCGCCCTTTCAGGGATACATAATTGTATTACGCTCTGGCTCTTGTTTATGCATGAAAAAGACCACGGAAATAAGCTTGTTTAGGGTAAAACCACCCGCTTGGCAGGTAGTAGAATTTACCGACCTAGCCGCTCGTTGAGTGTTAAGACTACTACCACAGATCCTTCATAAGCTCCACAAAATCGTCTGATTATTGCTAGAATACAATAAAAAATATGTCACCGGTACACAAAGGGTTAAACAGTCTAGGAAGAGTTTACAAAAAAATTATTAACACTCTTCTTTTGTTCTTTGACCTTGACCTTTAATTTTAAGTATTATATTATATATACTGTATATGATTGAAATATATAATGTTATTCAAGTAAAATGCAACTAACAGTCGTCAGCTTATTGAAAATTTAGTATTTGTTTATGATGAAGGTTAACTTATGACCTTGGCCTGTGACCTTGACCTTTATGTAGGATTATATTTTTGCTTGCTTTGATGTAACCCTCGAAAATAAAAAAAAAAGTGTGTCAAATTTAATTAAAGATCATCAGTTAGTTTTAGAGGTATTAAAGGAATAGTTGACCTTGACCCTTGACCTTCATGATGTCTGAAAATTTAAAATTTTAATTTTCCCTTAGAGCACAACTGTCTCAACGAATATTGTGAAGTGTACATGAATAGTAAAGAAATTTGCATATTGACCTTATATTTGACGTTGACCTGTGACCTTGACCTATCAAATGGAATTATGTTTATTCTTGTATGACCTTGGTCTAGGTATTCCGAATATGCATGATATGCCTAATGAGAATCTTACATTAAATAAGAAATACTAGTAAAAATCATATTTCGACCTTTAACCTTGACCTTTGACCTTGATCTTCGACCATAGAATTTCTTATCAAGGATTTAGTTAGCTTAACAGCAATTTTCGTATTAACTAGCATTACGAATATGGTGTAATTCGTATAAAAACTTATTGATTACAAATAGTGATCACATACTCTGACCTTGACCTTTGACTAAAAATATAATATTTATATTTGGATGGTCATCGCATTGACCAACTGAATTTGCCTGTATAATTTGATGACAATACATTAAACAGTCAAGGAGGAGTTTAGGGAAAATTACAAATACTCCTGTTTTGACCTTGACCTCTGACTTTAACTATTACAATATTTATGTGAAATCTGATATATATGATATTTAAGTAATTAGCCATAAAACAGACAGTTTTCAAAAAATTTAGTAATCTATTTTAATAAATAATAAAAGTTGACCTTTGACCTTGACCTGTGACCTTGACCTTTATGTAAGAGTACATTTTTGTTTGCATTGACATTGCCCATGAAAATCAAATAAGCATGCCTAATTTCATTAAAACCCATCAGTTAGTTTCATATATATTAATAGAATAGTTGACCTTGACCTTTGACCTTTATATGTCTCAACATTAATTATTTTCCTTTTCACTTAAAGTGCAACTATCACCAAATGTGAAAGTAAAGAAAATAGTATATTGACCTTTTATTTGACCTTGACCTTTCGTATAGAATTGAATAGTTTATTGTATGACCTTGGCCTAGGTATTCCGAATATACATGGTAAGCCTAGTGAGAATATAACAGTTAGTATAAGAAATACTAGTAATAAAATATTTTGACCTTTGACCTTGAACTTTGACCTAACCCTTTGGAATATGTATCTAAAATTTGTGCAATACGATATCAAGGTTACCAGTAACTTGTATAGAGAAAATAAAGACATTTGAATAAAACTAAAAATAAATAGTAAAAGTTGACCTTTCACCTTGACCTGTGACCTTGACCTTTATGTAAGAGTAAACAATGTTTTTCATTGACATTGTCCAGGAAAATCAAATAAGCATGACTAATTTCAGTGATTGAAGCAGTGGTTGATGGGGATAGGTTACCCAGGCCACCCAGGTGGCAGGGAATAAATGAAAGGATTAAGGAAAATGAGGTGAAAGAAGCAGTGAAACAAATGAGAGTGGGAAAAACAGAATGTTTGGATGGTATTGCTGTGGAGTGTATAAAGAAGGGTGGAGATGTGATAATAGATTGGTTGGTGAGACTTTTCAATGTGTGCTTTGTGGTGTCAAGGGTACCAATAGACTGGAAGAGTGCATGTATTGTGCCGTTGTACAAGGGGAAGAGAGATCGGCAGGAGTGTTCAAGTTATAGAGGTATTAGTTTATTATCAGTGGTTGGAAAGCTGTATGGCAGGGTGTTGATAGAGAGGATAGTAAAGTGTACGGAAGTGGCAATAGGAGAAGAACAGTGCAGTTTTAGGAGGGGAAGAGGGTGCGTCGATCAGATGTGTGCAGTAAGACAGTTATGCGAGAAGTATTTAGAGAAGCATAAGGAGATATGTTGGGCTTTTATGGATTTAAAAAAAGCGTATGATCGTGTGCATCGTGAAGCAATGTGGAAGGTGTTAAGGATTTAAGAAATTGGAGGAAATTTGTTGGAAGCCGTTAAGAGTTTTTATGAACGGAGCAAAGCATGTGTTAAGAGTAGGAAATGGTGAGTTGAGTGAATGGTTTGAGGGAAAGGTAGATTTGCGACAGGGTTGTGTATTGTCACCTTGGCTGTTTAATATGTTTATGGATTGTGTGGTGAGGGAGGTGAAAAGGAGAACTATGGGAAGAGGATTGGGTTTAGTAGGAAAGAATGGTAGAGATTGGGAGTTGAATCAGTTGCTGTTCGCTGATGACACAGCGTTGGTGGCGGATTCTGAGGAGAAATTGCAGCGGTTAGACAATGGGTTTGGAGTGGTTTGTGGGAGAAGGAAACTGAAGGTGAACGTCAATAAAAGTAAAGTAATGGTGTGTAATAGGGGTGATCGTAGAGTGAATCTAGATGTGAGGCTGGATGGGGAAATATTGGAACAAGTAGAGTGTTTTAAATATCTAGGAGGAACGATAAGCAGGAGTGGAGGTATAGCAATAGAGGTAAAACAGAGTGTGTGAAGGAAGGAAAGTTTTCGGAGCAATGGGAAGTATGTGGAAGACGAGAAATCTCGGAATGAAAGTAAAAAGTGCAATATATCAAGGAATTGCTGTGCCAACAATGATGTATGGGGCTGAGACATGGGCTCTGAAGAAAGAGGAGAGAAGAAAGCTGGATGTGATGGAGATGAGCTTCTTGAGGAGTAAGTGTGGAGTTACTCGTAGAGACGGATTGAGGAATGAAGAGATACGTAGGAGAGTGGGGCAGCAGGAACATTTGTCAGCCAGAGTGGACAGAAGGGTGCTGAGCTGGTATGGTCATGTTGAACGAATGGGAGATGAATTAAGGCTTACAAAGAGAATATGTGAGTCAGATACAAGGGGAGATAGAAGGGCAGGAAGACCCCCACTGAGATGGAGAGACTGTGTAAGACAAGCTTTGGATGATAGAGGAATGACTATAGATCTGGCAAAGGAAGTGGTAATAAACAGGAATGAATGGAGAATGCTTGTGAATAGTTGAGTGGACACGTGGTCATTTGGGGGAAGGGGTCGGGCGCAAGTTGGACTAGATAATAGTCCATCAGGCGCCTGGCCCGGGGAAACGATTAATATGAAGGGTGCGCCTGGAAGTGTGGTGGACGGGCTTGTGGCCTCGGCTCCGTTGCATGTCTGCCTGCTGAGATCGGAACCTCTTCGGGTGGTCGGGGGCCGGGGGAGTGCTGGAGCGACCTTGGTGACCCTGGTCTCTGGGTCTTCTGGGTGATCTAGATGTGTGTGAATTTGTGTTTTGTCTGTGTTTGTTCGTTGTTTTATGTTGTGTTTTGTGTTTTCCCTGTTCTTGCTCTGTCTTGAGGCGGCCACCCTCAAGCAAAAAATAAAAATAAAATAGAATTAAATAGAAAATACAAAATAAAATAGGAAAAGTGGGGATTGAGCCTGAGCATATAGATAGATAGATAGAATTTCATTAAAACCCATCAGTTAGTTTCATATATATTTATAGAATAGTTGATCTTGACCTTTGACCTTGACTTTGACCTTCATGATATGTGTCTCAAAATTTATTATTTTCCTTTTCATTTAAAGTGCAACTATATCGCCAAATGGTGTAAAGTTTGCATGAAAAGTAATGAAATTAGCATATTGGCCTTTCATTTGACCTTGACCTGTGAACTTGACCTTTCATATGGAATTGTATAGTTTCTTGTATGACCTTGTCCTAAGTATTCCGAATATACATGGTAAGTCTAGTGAGAATCTAACAGTTAATATAAGAAATACTAGTAAAACAAACATTTTGACCTTTGACCTTGACCTTTGACCTTACCCTTCGGAATATTTATCTAAAATTTGGTCAATAAGATATTAAAGTTACCAGTAACTTGTATAGTGAAAATTAAGACATTTGAGTAAAAACTAAGACACATGAAATATTTACTTTATTTTTAATCTTTACCTTTGACCTTAACCTTTAAGTTAAATTGAAAATGTCTTTTTGACTGACCTTCGCATTGACCAAATCATAGACTACAGTAGATCTGGACTGGACACGAAAATGGAACTTTGCAGTAAGGGACCCAAAATCGAAGAATGAACCCCTAAGTTCGAACCTCGAAACTGCGAAAATACCACATTTTCGCGGTTTCGAGGTTCGAACTTGGGAGTTCGTTCTCTGATTTTGGGTCCCTTACTGCAAAGTTCCATTTTCGTGTCCAGTCTAGATCTACTGTAGTCTATGACCAAATGAATATACCTGTTAAATTTGGTGAAAATCCATCTAACGGTCTAGGAGTTTCCGGACGGACGACGACGACGGACGACGACGACAGACAAGTTGACTGATGGTGCACAGTGTACGGGCGGGATCTGTGTGCGCGATACCACTCTGCTTCGCAGAGTTGATAAATAAACCATACCCCCTATAACAATCCTATTTGTTCTCGTCTCATCCTCTTACACCTTTTTTTTTTATCTCTTCACTCATGCTATTCTTTCTTCTTTGTCCTATTCCTTACAATTCTACATCGTTTTTCATAATCCTCACTCCTGTTTCCCTCTCTTCCCGTTCTCTTCCTCTTATGCCCTCTTCAACATTCCTTCTTCATTCTGTCCCTCTTGTCTTCCCTTTAAATTAGGGGACAGTGGTTATTTGTGTGGGTCTATTTATATAAATATATATATATATATATATATATATATATATATATATATATATATATATATATATATATATATATATATATATATATATTCATCTATTCTGTAGTTGCCTCGTTAGATCTTCATCAAGCTTTAAAATATATATATATATATATATATATATATATATATATATATATATATATATAGAACCCCCCCCCCCCCATTTCAAGATAAATTTGTAAATATTTCGATGGTAAAATGTCCCGGCCGAAGGTCGTTTCTCTTAAAATTACAGGCTCGCTATTGCTCGCCAGGAAAAATTCGACACCTAAATGGCACGAAAGGTCTTGTTATTGATGTAGACATGGGACGAAAGCTTTTTAAATCGACAAATTAATGAGGCGAACGATATAAAATCTGAAAATTAGTGGGGATAAGCATCAGGAAGAAGGGGGCCCAGAAAAACGACTCGTCTCCCCTTATAACCCATCCTTCCTTTTCTCTCTCCCATTTTTCTCCATCTCTTCCTGTACACTTCTCCTTTTCAATTTGTACCTCTTCCTTCGTCTTCTTCTTCTCCCTATTTTCCCCTCTCCTTTGTCTCGTCATTCGTCCGCTCCTCTCCTTCTCTGTCCCTTTCCACTCCTCCATCTC
>JBAKBP010029068.1:0-27643 GCA_037953745.1 Lithodes maja
CCGAGAAGTAGATGTTATATATTTTAGAAGTTAAAACACCCACGATTGTCCCTAGACCTCGTATATCATTTTCCATGACGAATATAGATATATGTAACCCGTGCTCAGTCGCCCCTTGCATTGTTCCTCTAGTAACTAAGTATTAATATTAACATTCCCTAACATCTTGTCTTGCCAGACTACAAAGATGATGAACAGGAATATACATTCATATTAAAAACACCCCATGCCCTGTCCCGACGTTGAGCCAATGCCAACACATCAGACAGCCATAATTATATCTATGTATGTTCTTACATCCGAGAAGTAGATGTTATATATTTTAGAAGTTAAAACACCCACGATTGTCCCTAGACCTCGTATATCATTTTCCATGACGAGTATAGATATATGTAACCCGTGCTCAGTCGCCCCTTGCATTGTTCCTCTAGTAACTAAGTATTAATATTAACATTCCCTAACATCTTGTCTTGCCAGACTAAGCTTTATGAAGACCCATCGCCCCATAAATCTATGTATGCAATCCTTAGGTTAAGTATTTTTATCCGCCATTGTGTTCACCTTTTTCCATTTACTTTCCACAATTGTCATACGTCTTCCCCTTGCCTCCTTCGTATCCACAGCCCACACTACGCCAATTTACTTCGTGTCTTACACCTCTTACCCCAACCAGAGATTGTATAAGATAACCTGGTTACCAGTATCTGTCATAAGTACCCCGAAACAATAACTAAGTACCCCTACGAACTGCCGCTGTTGTTGGTATTTATATTTATATTTAATAGAAAACGCAGTCCCCAGGACCAACTAATAGTATCCATAACCCTCGGACTGATCACATAACTCTATCTTTTCCAGACTCATATACCACCCCATAGTTGCATTCCCCGGTAGCATATTTTGGCTAACGTATTCTACTGCCTTTTCAAACTTTCCATATCAAGTGTAGCCTAATGCCACCCCCACGCCCAGGGACCTTAGGGGCAAAATTTCCCTGTAGCCCTTGAACTCTCCCCCCCTCTCATTAAGAATTCCCGCGCTTCTCGACTCTTGTCCGACCTAGCCTCTCTCTCATACCTCTTGAAGATCCTTGAATTGTCCGTTGCTAACGCTCTCCAACCTTTTATATAATTATATACTCCTATCCAGCCTACCTTCACTTAGTAGGCCAGAACAACATTAGAACTTTACTAGCCCCTTGCATGCCATCTATTCTCTTACAACACATTCACAACCCTGCACCCAATGGTCGTCGGTGCGAGGCTAGCCGCCCCGCCAGTTACTAACTTCTATTGCCATACTTCCAGATAAATGTGGCAGAGTTAGCAACCCAGTCTCCACCACATCCAGCAAACTCTACAATTAACAACCAGCCGAGTAAAACCACCTAGCTAAGGCACCTTCGGTTTTGGTATTAAAGACACCCACATCTGTCTCATACACAGAGGGTTATTATAAACACTGGTGATATGGCAAGCCCCTAGCCACAGCCGCCGGACGACGATCACAGAGAGAGGGCGCCCAGCTCCCCCTTTTTGCCCACCCGAGGAGGGAGACCCCCACCCCCGCGGAGGTATACCTGGCCCCTGTTTTGACTTTCGAGTCATTGCCAGGTAGCACAGGAATTCTTCCTATCAATGAACTAACCATGAATGACTAACACCTTTACTAACCTCTATTAACTCACAATAAACCATTTACCTTTCTTGCATGCTCTGATCACTAAATTAGCACCTCAGCTATACCATAGAATGAAGATTGAACAATCTAGAGAGACGTTCCTATCACAGCTGTCTCCATCCTCCTCGCAAAGTAGATCCAGTCTCTCTCCCCTAAATACGTCCAGTATAGCCAAAATAGTACCTCTTACTAAGGCTCAGTTATATGAAAATATAAAGGCTTCCTATAGCCCTGTGCCACAACAGTAAATACCATCTTACCTAGTCTCCATTTCTATTGAGAGCTCAATTAAGTTCATAAGACTCGAGATCCCTACTGTCTACAGGGTCCAGAACCGAGCCTATAAATCTAACTCCCGCCCCCAGTCAAATCAGTTGAAAGCTAGACACCAACCAGGGGTCACTACCCTGCAGTTAACCTCTAGCTCTGCCCTTGTGTTGTTCCGGAGTGAGATCCCAGAGCCGGCAGACTCCGTGGCAGATTTGGATAGAAGGACCTGCCCACGTATTTAAGAACTTCACACATATGGCCACCCTGGACGGCCGCGGAACCAGTCGTTAGCCCCCAACATCATGGACGCAAGATAACCAGGACCAGACCCATCAGATACTACCCAAGATTCTCTTTAGCAGTACTACATCTTACTGTGCTGTTTAGAGATTTCACTAATTAAATATTTCTACGAAGTGGCTAAGACCTTGCCCAGTGTAATACAGACTTAACCATTCCATTTTGGGACGTACTAAGCGATCAGTGCTCATTAATTAACAGGCGACCTTGACTCTCGTAATTACCTTATTCAGATATTAAAACTCTAGTGATATCTAACGTTCGCCCACTGATTTGCGTTCTATGTATTTCTGAAATTAAGGATATAAAACTTAGATCAGTACCCCCTGAGGTTACTAGAATTCCCGTGCTCTAAAATACGCGTGTCTAATCTAGTCTGTGAACTACTACTTGTGCACCAGAGCTACCAGTAATAAATATAACAGTGAATAGGAATCTATAAGTAACATTGATGGTCTTCGGTATATAAACCTGTTAAATCAAAGCCAGTGATCAGAAGATTAATACCTGAACGTTGGAAGTGGGAGACTAGGCTCCATCCAGATCCACTTATGCTAGTGTTGTTCGATTCTATTATATTGTCTTACACAAGTATTCTGCAGTGGTATATTAATAAACGTGATCGTGTAACTTGCTACCATGTGTTTCTTTGTGTTCTCTATTCCTCATATCTTGTATTGTGCATGCAGCCTTCTATACCCAGTCAATTAGAACTCACATTACCCAAGTAAAACCTGTAGAAAAACAGGGCATAACAATTTTAGTGACGAAAAACCTCAAATACGTCAGCACAGGGGGAGGTTTTCAATTACCCCCGTGCGCACTTCAGAGGTTAAAGTCCAAAAAACGGTCATTTGGGCCCTTCAGGAAGGCTAAGTCAAATACGAAATCCTAAACTAATAGTCCGATTTCAATTATGTTTGCGCCATTCTTGCTTCCAAATTTCTTAAGCATTTCTCTTCTCATAATCTGCTCTCAGATCGCCAGTATGGCTTCCTTAAGGGTCGCTCTACTGGTGATCTTCTTTCATATCTTACTAACTCTTGGTCATCCTCCTTTCGGGACTTCGGTGAGACTTTTTCTATTGCACTAGACATATCGAAAGCCTTCGATAGAGTCTGGCATAAATCTTTAATTTCTAAACTACCCTCCTTCGGTTTCTATCCCTCCATCTGTGCCTTTGTCTCTAATTTCCTTTCCGGCCGTTCCATAGCTGCGGTTGTGGACGGCCATTGTTCACTTCCTCACCCTATAAACTCCGGTGTTCCTCAGGGCTCTGTCCTATCTCCTATTCTCTTTCTAATTTTTATAAATGATCTCCTTAACTGTACCTTAATTCCCATCCATTCATACGCAGACGACTCAACCTTACACTACTCCATTAGTTTTTCAGAACGCCCCAGCCAGCAATCCCTCAACGACAAACGTAATGAAGCCATAGAACTCTTAAATTCTGATCTAAATACTATTTCCAATTGGGGCAGAGAAAACCTTGTTAACTTTAATGCTTCCAAAACCCAATTTCTCCATCTATCTACCCGTCAGGATCTCCCAGCGGACTATCCCTTATTCTTCAACAATACAAAAATCAACCCTTCATCTTCTCTCAATATTCTTGGTGTCTCTTTTTCTTCTGCTCTCATTTGGAAGGACCATATTACCAGTCTTGCTAAGGCAGCCTCCCAGAAGCTGGGTGTGCTCAACCGCCTTAGGGGGTTCTTTTCCCCTGCACAGCTTCTTGCTCTGTACAGGGGCATAGTGCGCCCTTGTATTGAGTATTGTTCACATGTGTGGGGAGGTTCCTCTCACACCGCTCTCCTAGACAAAGTTGAAAGGAAGGCCTTTCGTATCATTAACTCCCGTCCACTCACCAACTCTCTGCAATCTCTCTCTCTCCGCCGCAATGTTGCATCTCTCTCGCTATTCTATCGCTACTATAATAATCAGTGTTCCTCAGAGCTATCCCAGTGCATACCACCTCCTTTACGTAGGGCACGTGGTACCCGTCTTGCAACTCAATCCCACCCCTACTCTGTGCAACTCTCCAACCCAAGAGTGAAACGTTACTCTCAAACTTTCTTCTACTCAACATCTGAGCTCTGGAACTCTCTCCCAGAATCAGTCTTTCCCTCTTCCTATGACTTAAATTGCTTCAAACTCTGTGTGTCCAGGCATTTTGGCTCGAACGTCCCTTGATTTTGGCCCTGTCACTCTTTCAACTATGGGGGAGGCACTCGCTATAGGCAGTTATGCCTTTTGCCTCCCTCAATCACATAGAAAAAAAAAAAAAAAAAAAAAAAAAAATCGATTCAGCGTGTCAACATGTACTTTTGGTAAACAAAATTGAACAAAATCCATACATACAGTAGATAACTCGTCTATGGCGTTTTTAAACTTTAAAATAGGCCTATTGGGCCTAAAAATTGGTCAAAATTAAAAAAATCATATACCGTTGGAATTCTAATGACGAGACGAATCCATAATATATATTTTTGTTTTTTGTAGTACCCATGAAAACTCGAAATTCGAAAGTCGTCCGCCAAGTGCAAAAAAATTCCTGGGCTTAATTAAACGCAGGGATTTTGGAAACAAATATTTTTGATTCTGGCCGAATGGCTGGGCGAAAATGCAATCTACGACCTTGTATGGAAGCAGCTCGTCGAGAAAAATCGAATGGCACCAAATAGAATTCCTAGGACTTATAGTTTGGGCTACAGAGGACCTTTAAAGTCCAAAAAACGGTCATTTGGGCCCTCCAGGAAGGCTACGTCAAATGCGAAATCCTAAACTAATAGTCCGATTTCAATTCTGTTTGCGCCATTCGATGTGTCAACATGTACTTTTGGTAAAAAAATTGAACAAAATCCATACATACAGTAGATAACTCGTCTATGGAGTTTTTAAACTTTAAAATAGGCCTATTGGGCCTAAAAATTGGTCAAAATTAAAAAAAATCATATACCGTTGGAATTCTAATGACGAGACGAATCCATATACACCCATGAAAACTCGAAATTCGAAAGTCGCCCGCCAAGTGCAAACATTTTCCTGGGCTAAAATAAAACCCAGGGATTTTGGACAAATTATTTTCGATTCTGGGCGAATGGCTGGTCGAAAATGCAATCTACGACCATGTATAGAAGCTGCTCGTCGAGAAAAATCGAATCGCACCAAGTAAAATTCCCTAGGACTTATAGTTTGGGCTACAGAGGACTTTTAAAGTCCAAACACTGGTCATTTGAACCCTTTTGAGAGGCCAAGTCAAATACGAAATCCTAAACTAATTTTCCGATTTCAATTCTGTTTGCGCCATTCGATTCAGCGTGTCAAAGTGTATTTGTGGTATAAATTTGAACACTATCCATACATAGATAACAACGGAAAGTACTAATACTCTAGGCCTACCTCGATTTCTAATAAAATATAAGTTACCCATTTATAACTATGGTTTTCTGTAAAGATTATTGAAAGAAAACTACATCCCGTCTTCAATATTATATGGCTAACTATACTATTTAAACATGCCATATTATCACTTACGTGGCTGCTCCATTATAACAAGTGGGTAATTTGGGTGGAAGGAAGACACAGGAAAGAGCTTTAATTATATTTCCTTCTCTAACTAATAACACACACCACACACAACAAAGCTACTCCAACAGCTTCTTCTCTGAATTAGACAGCCACCATGTAGGGGACAGTGGTTTTTAAACTTTAAAATAGGCCTATTGGGCCTAAAAAAAAAAAAAAAATTTAAAAATCCATATACCGTTGGAATCATAATGACGAGACGAATCCATATATACCCATGAAAACTAAAAATTGGAAAGTCGCCCGCCAAGTGCAAACATTTTCCTGAATTTGAAAAAAAACAGGGATTTTGGACAAATTATTTTCGATTCTGGGCGAATGGCTGGTCGAAAATGCAATCTACGATCATGTATAGAAGCTGCTCGTCGAGAAAAAGCGAATGGCACCAAGTAGAATTCCCTAGGACTTATAGTTTGGGCTACAGAGGACTTTTACAGTCCAAAAACTGGTCATTTGGGTCCTTCTGGGAGGCAAAGTCAAATACGAAATCCTAAACTAATTGTCCGATTTCAATTCTGTTTGCGCCATTCGATTCAGCGTATTAAAGTGAACTTATGGTTAAAATTTGAACAAAATCCATACATAGATAACTCGTCTATGGCGTTTTTAAACTTTAAAATAGGCCTATTGGGCCTAAAAATTTGTCAAAATTTAAAAAATTCATATGCCGTTGGAATTGTAATGACGGAAGCTGTTGATCGAGATAAATCGAATGGCACCAGGTAGAATTCCCTAGGACTTATAGTTTGGGGTACAGATGACTTTTAAAGTCCAAAAAAACTGGTTGATAATTTGCTATGTATGTATAAAATATTTTAGTTGGCCAATTGCCTCAGTTTTCTTTGGCTGCCAATAGAGACTAAAGAGAACAATAAATGGGTAACTGAAGTATTTTTCCAAGGTTAGGTAACTATTAATAATAATATTAATAATAATAATAATAATAATAATAATAATAATAATAATAATAATAATAATAATAATAATATTTATTCAGTTAGCAATTTACAGAGTTGGTACCACATAGTCTATCTATCTATCTATTGCCTGACGCCGTGATCCCCGAAGGGGTGGCCACGAACGAACCGCCCCCATGCACCTCTGTCCCCAGTCAGTCGACGCCCCTCCCCCCAACCAGCACCGCCTTCATTCATGTAGTTCCTCACTCCATCCTTCCACCTCATATTCGGTCTACCTCTCCCCCTCTGTCCCTCCACCTCGCTCTCGTACACCCTCTTAGTCATTCTCTCGCTTTCCATACGTTCCATATGGCCGAACCATCTCAAGTTGTTCCTTTTCACACTTTCCAGCACATCTACCTCCACACCACACCTCCTTCTTACTTCCTCATTAGTCTGTCTATCCCTCCATGTAATTCCGCACGCACTCCTTAAGTAATTCATTTCCACTGCTCTCACTCTTGGTCTGAGTCTCTCAACCAACGTCCATGCTTCGCTTCCGTAAGTCAGTGTCGGGATTACCACACTGTCATGCAAGGACTTCTTCACTTCCATACTGACCACCCTATTTCTTGTTACTGCTTTTAGCGTTCCTACAACCCTCTTCCCCTGTTGTACCCTCTCCCGCACCTCTTCATCCATAGTCCCATCTTTACTCAACACACTGCCCAGATACTTAAAAGAGTTGACGATCTCCATAGCCTGACCGTTCAGCTTCACCTCACACTCTGTGACTTCACCCCTTTCGAAGACCATAACCTTGCTCTTCCCCGTATTTACCTTCAAATTCCGTTTTTCGCATAGTTTTTCGCATACCACATAGTATGTTATAAATATGACATGTACCAGCCTTGCATAATTCCAACTAAGGATAGCCCAATAAGGCCGTTAGGCGTATTTCCATTGGGGTCCTTGTGGGATTAGGTTAGCTGGGGAAATGGGGAGGATAAAGAAATAGATACTTTAGAGAAAGTATTTCTAGGGGGTTATTTTAAGATACCTTACATCCTAT
This sequence comes from Lithodes maja, assembly GCA_037953745.1. NCBI lineage: Eukaryota > Metazoa > Arthropoda > Malacostraca > Decapoda > Lithodidae > Lithodes > Lithodes maja. The sequence continues at coordinate 7,813 of JBAKBP010029068.1, forward strand.
AGTAAATATCAGTAATCCGTGATCAGTAATCATTTCAGTTTGGTTTGTCTATCTCTTATGTCGTATTTTTTTTTATTTTATTTTATTTTTTTTTTCTATATTCCAACTTACTTCCTCTCGGGCATAGGCTGAAAGCCTTAACATTCACCGCTTTACAATGAACAGTGAAGCCCGTGAGGTCTTGTTCCAGTCTAGGGAGTGAGACATGTGAAGCACGTAGAGTACAACGAGCACCTGCCATCTTGCCTTCACATGAGGCACGGTGCTCACTCATGGCCCGAAACGACCCCATCTCTGAAGCCACCTCGTTCCCGTGCTTCACTGTCTCATCCCCTACACTCAGACTCTAACACTTACACTCAGACTCTAACACTTACACACACACAACGCCACCTGTTGAGCAGATAACTCACCAGGCATTGCACCCCTATAGCATATTTTGAATATGGGAATATTCATACAGTGCTATTTAATCAGGGAAGAATGAGGGTATTTTATTGACGTTTCGGTGGGCTTGTGGTAATGCACTGATACTAGGTACAGCACAAATTCCATCCCAATAATATCTTCCCATTGATACATCGGGATTTGAACCCGGGACCTTTGGATTACCAGGCCAGTGGCAAGACCACTCCACCACACCTCCCCTAAATTTAGTAGTAGACATAAGCTTGGTGCTCCCTTCTGGCAGCTGTCCGGTTCAGGTGTTCCTTCAGGCTACGTCAGCATTTTAGTGTTGGTATTACTCTTTGAAAACCAGACAAAAGTTTTCATCGCCCATTATGTGATCTTGCTTTTTGTGTTTTCAACTTCTGTGCCTGTTAACATCTCTGATTACTGTCCGATTAGCTCCATTTTTTGCATAGAATTAGACGAAGCATAAATGAAGCTTTTATCGATTGGAATTTATTTTTGGCAAAATTTTCGAAGCTCAAATCTGTTGTTATTATTGAAAATGTGGACAATATTTTTATAATTGATTTTTGCCTGCGGTTTTCGACATGATCTAGTATCTAATTGGGGAAAACAATTCCGTAGGCTTATAGCCTATTTATCTAACCTCATAAAAAATAAACAAAATCCGCCGAGACGAAAAGATTAAAATATTTTTGTTATATAAAAAAAAATAAAAATTACCGCACGTAGAGCGATGAAAATTTCAGCGAGGCTTACTTATACCATATACAGTATATATATATATATATATATATATATGTTTCTAATCTCTCAGTGGGGTTCGAACCGCCGACCGTCAGGACGATAGCCGACGCTTTAATAAACTACACCACGGCAGTTGATTAAAGCGTCGGCTATCGTCCTGACGGTCGGCGGTTCGAACCCCACTGGGAGATTAGAAACATTTAGTGGCTCACGTGTATTTGTGATATATAGCCTACTCAAAATATATATATATATATATATATATATATATATATATTGTGACGTTAACCACTCCGTTAGAACCGCATGGCTTGTCCTACAGTGACTCGCTAGGATCGCCAGGGCAGTGGATGGGGCTACAGTTTATGTATTAGAGTGTGCTTTATTTCATATGAAAGCTGGTGTCATGGGCAGTCCAGAAAGGCTCTTTGTTTTCACCCATGTCAAGGCTTTATATATTTAATTGTAAAGTATATGTTTTATCATTAACTAGTAATGATGGGATCTGGGAGAGAGAGAGAGAGAGTAGAACAGAGTGAGAGGGAGCGCGCAGTGTTTTTGTCCCGCTCGATGATGTCACGGCTGGCTGCCTCGCGGGGGTTGGTGGAGAGAGGTCCTTACCATGCTGCTAGCTCCCTTGCTAGTGGCTAGAGGACTTGTAACCGCTTTTTTCCCACGCGCCTCGAGCTAGTGTGAGTATATATACAGTTCCTCGCCACTCTCTCCCTCAGATCTGGTTTCTAGAACGCATCTATCTCATCCCTTGCTACCTGTCCCCCACTCGCACCTGAGAGAATCTTTTCCTCTGCCTACCTCTCTTTTTTCATATCTTTCACCACCTTTTATTAACATTATATCCCCTCTGGTTAACTCTGCAAAATCAGCTTCATGCTGGCCAGTTGTATTGTGCATTAAGGTCTGATATAACCCATGTATGTTAGTTGTTAAGATAAGTTGATCACGAAGCATTGGTTGGCATTCATATTGTTTAGTACTGCTTCCTTTAATTATTAGTGTTCTGCTGGATTAGATAATGCTAGACTAGGAGTCTGATATTATAAGGTATTGTTTCCTATGAGTGCTGGCTTTAGGAAAAAGCTGCACGACATACCTGAGAACTGGAGTTGATTGAGTAAATTCTAGTCTGTGTGCCATTGAGAGTAGAGCATGCACGAATGAGGGCTTTTTGCCTATACCATTCTGCACTGTTCTAAGCTCGTTGTTTGTCTTTGAGGTACGCCAGGAGAACGCTTAATACTTCGGTATTAAGGTTTCTCAAGAGAGCTACCCTTCATTATAACGTAATATTTGACGAACAGACTTGAGATTTGCACTAGGCTATGCGGCATGCCATGCGCACCAGTATCTCGTCTCATTGACTCTAGCTAGACTTTATCAATCATAGTAGACATTAAGTATATTAACCCAATTACTCTTTTTATGCACACCCATTTATGATTACACAAGCATTTCGCAGCCTAGTTTGATGTATTGAGACACAAACGACTTAGGCTCTTTTTGTTGATAGGAATACTGCATTGTCGTGGCGATTATTATTATTGTTGTAGTGTTTAGGATATTCTTGGGTCCGTCGGCATTATATATTCTGCCTTTTTGTGTGCATAGCCTGCACGAGCATTGTTCCGCTGCCTGCCTTTTTGGGTTCCATTTCCGATACGAGCATCTTTATAGCATCTAACATTTAAAGAAGATTCCTTGTTAGTGTTGAAGGACTTTAGTGCACTTTCTTTCATGCAGGAGTGCCTGACATTTATTGATTAAAGTAACGTAAGCTGTAACTTCTCTTACCACCTTACTTTGCATACCATAACCAAGCACCTTCGGTTATAGGTAGTAATAGGCTGTTTTCACACAACATTAAGCCTAGAGTAGACGCACATTTATTGAGAGTTTGATAGCCTATTATTGCATATAGAACTCTGTAGAGTATTTGTGTTCTTTGTTCACTGGGAATATACATCAGAGGTTGGATCTAGCGCTTTCCGTTGTAGCATTTATGCCATTACTAGTCCAATGAATAAGAGCCCTGATATATTTGAACCCCAGTCGTAACAAATGGCGACCTTACCTAGGATTTGGTGAACCTACATTTATTAGCAGAGAACATTTGTTGTTTTGGAGAATATTTTGCGGGGATCAGCAAGAATACTTTTTTTTTTGCAACATAGTATAGCCCTTGAGTATTTCCGAGAATTTTTGTGTGTATATTGAGGTATAAGAGTTTGGGGGTACTTCTTTTCTGAATATTGAGGTGGGAAATTTTTGTGAGCATCATGTCTTATACCGGATCAGATGAGAATGGAGACACAGTACGTAATGTCGAAACTGAGGAACAGCAGCATGATGAAAGGGTTAATCGGGTGAACTGTGAGGAGGATGCTAGGATATTTTTGCAATGGCCTGTTACTGCCGATCGGTTGGAGGGTATGGATCGGTACGGTCTTCAATGCCTGGCCACAGCTATCGGTCATGCGGTTACTAGCAGCATGACCAAGGATAACTTGATAACGTGTGTACTGGGCAGGGTGACTGGTGAGCGAGATGGGTTGCCCCTGGGGGGACCACCGATAATTTCAAACATTGTAGCACCTTCACCTCCTCAAGGGTTATCTCCAGAATTATTGCTTCAGCTCGAATTAGCTAAGATCGAAGAGAGAAAGGCTATCAGGGCAGGTGAGCTTCAGCAGCAATTAGAATTAGCCAAGATAGAAGAGAGAGCCAAGATAGAAGTGAGACAAAGTCACCAGCACATAGAGCTAGCAAAAATCCAAGCTGATTTAGAGTCGACTAGGTACTGTGCCGACATGGATGTAGAGAAGTCGCGAGTAGAGGCAACGGGACAGCGACTTGGGGCTGGTAACCGTGTTCATGAGCAGTCTCTCTCGCACTTACTGAAACTGGTTCCGGTGTTTGATGAGAGTGGTGTAACAGAATTTTTCACACGCTTTGAGAAGAAGTGCCAGGAACACCAGTGGCCAGAGAATAAATGGGCAGCACTTGTATCCTCTAGATTAATAGGCGAGGGTCTTGAAGCCTACGATGCGTTACCTTTGGAGTTATGTATTGTGTACGAGGATCTCAAGGAGGCTGTCCTGAGGGCTTACGAACTGAAATCAGAAACGTACCGTTTGAAGTTCCGGGGTGTAACTAAGGGAAGAGATAGCACCTTTTTGGAACACGCCCGGGACTTGTCCGATGCTATGGGGAACTGGCTCCGATCTGAGAAGGTCACAACATTTGATGAAATTAAGCAGTTAATGATGTTGGAGCAGTTCTTTAAGAGCACGGGCGGTGATCTAACTTTGAACTTAAAGGAGAAAAACCCAAGAACTCTAGTAGAAGCAGCAGAAATGGCTGATCTACGGCTGTCGTTGATTCGGGGTTGCGGGTCCTCACAGAAGTACGATGCAAGTGCTAGGGACCGTTATCCTCCCCCTCCCCGTAGCAACGACACATTTAAACAAAAGAGCAATGAAACTAAAACTGAATTCAAACCTAACACCACGCCGTATAAGAAAAGTCAGGGGCCTGTTACATCACAGTATAAGCCGAAACCGAAATTTATGTGTTTTAAGTGCCACAAGGAGGGTCATAAAGCAAATGAGTGCCCTAGTCGACCTCCTCCGGCATCCGTGTCTTTTGCTCACGGCATTGGAGTGTTCAAGAGGACATCGGAGTTTGTTAGAGGCAATTCTTCCGAGGTAAATACACTGCCAGTGCAGAAGGATCCGGAAGGCTTATACCCTGTCCGTGATGCCTTTAGTGACCACAGGGGACTCGGTTGTGTGGAGTCATACCCGCTTGTAAGAATGAAGATGGAAGTTGATGGTGTGACTCGTGACCTGGATGTAGGAATTGTGGAGAAGTTACCTGTTGGGGGCGTCGACCTCCTTCTCGGCAACGACTTTGCGGGGCCTACTTCTGAGGCTCCACCCTTGGTCGTTGCCGAGAAGCCGGCCGACGTGAGTAGGGAGGAGCAGGAGTGGGTTGAGAAGTGTCGGGGGCAACCTATGGCGTGTGTTGTCACCCGTTCCCTTGCATCCAGGGAGTCACATTCTGGTCAACAGTCTTTAGATCAGCGGAGGAAGGGCACCGAGCAGGGGTTGAAAGTTGATGCGGTTGAGAGTTCAGTATCAGCGGACATTCTCGGGGACTCATTATTAGGACCAATTTTCGAGTCTAGAGAAGACCCATTAACTGTTCCTGAGAAGGCAGTGGATGAGCTTAAAAAGACGATGAGACAGCAACGGTACGCAGAGAGAGAGCAACGGGAGGCCAAATTTAATGTAGGAGGGGGGCATGAGTTGTTTCGCAAACACTTGGATAGGCTTGCTCCTTCGGACATTCGTAAGTTGCAATTGGAAGACCCGGAGGTTCTTGAATGTGGTACCGGTGCTGTCGAGTTGGAGGAGGACAGTGATGCACAGTCGGGAGATTTTTTTTTCATAGATGGCATATTATACCGGCGATTCCAAGATCCGCAGAGGAATTGGGAGGGGGGGTCAGGAGAGGTAGACCAGCTGGTCGTGCCGAGGGTTTGCAGGGAAAGCCTACTTAGGTTGGCCCATGATGTACCACTGGCGGGACATCTGGGTGTCCGTAAGATGGTTGCAGCCTTGGGGAAATTATGTTGGTGGCCTGGTCTGAGAGCACAAGTTGTGTCATGGGTGGCAATGTGTGATGTGTGTCAGAAGGTTGGTAAACCGAATCAGAGCATTCCTAAGGCGCCGTTACACCCCATTCCTGTCAGTGGGCCTCCCTTTAGTAAGGTTATAGTGGATATGGTTGGCCCCCTTCCCCCTACAAGTGCCGGAAACAAGTTTCTCCTGACTATTATGGATGTAGCAACAAGGTACCCTGACGCTTACCCTATGAGAAATGGGTCAGCGAAGACGGTGGTCCGAAACTTGCTAGTGTATTTTTCCCGGTATGGTTACCCGCAGGAGATTCAGTCAGACCAAGGATCCAACTTCACTTCTAACCTCTTTGTTCAAACTATGCAGCAGCATGGGATTGTTACGGTTGTGTCATCTGCGTATCATCCGGAGAGCCAGGGTGTGTTAGAGCGATGGCACTCAACCTTAAAATCTATGCTTCGTTGTTATTGCTTTGAGAATGGGAAAGATTGGGATCTTGGCCTGCCATATGTTTTGTTTGCTGCACGGGAGGTACCTGGGGAAAGTTTGGGATTCAGCCCTAATGAGCTCGTCTTTGGACACCGTGTCAGAGGGCCTCTCCATATGGTTAAAGAAATATGGGAGGGTGCAGAAAAACCTTGTTCTATGCTCAAGTATGTCCTCGACAGTCGGGAACGGATGTTGCGCAGTCTGGAGTTGGCTGGCCGTAATTTGACTAGCTCTCAGGCCCTCATGAAGGACAGGTACGACCTCAAGGTTAAACTCAGGGAGTTTCACGTGGGACAGGAGGTGTTGATTCTACTGCCCCTTGTAGGTCACCCCTTATCCGCGAAGTACACTGGTCCTTATAGGGTGGTTGAGAAGCTATCGGACCTGGATTACTTGGTAGCCACTCCAGACAGACGTAAGCGCAATCAGTTATGTCACGTTAATCTTATGAAGGAGTATGTGAGGCACCCCTCTGAGCCTCTCACTGTGCCTGTGATGACGTTTAGCAGTCAAGGTGGAGAAGGAGAACGGGACAGTCAAGCTCAGGTGGAGGATAACTGGGATCATCATGTCTCTGCGAACCAGTGGGCGGGGAACACGAACCAGGCGGCTCAGGAAGCGTTGCAACACTTACCTGAGCATCAGCGGGTGGCTGTGGAGCGCCTGTTCGGTTCATACCCCTCTGTTTTCGCGGAGCACCCAGGCCTCACTACCCTAGAGGTGCACGACGTGAACGTAGGAGACCACCCCCCTTTCAAGTCAGTTCCCTATAGGGTGCCCCCTATAAACTGCCGGCCCTCCGGGCGGAGTTGTAGTATATGTTAACAAGGGGGCTGATTGAGAAGGGGGTGGTGAAGTGGACATCTCCCGTCACGCTGCAACCAAAACCGGATGGTAGGGTGCGATTCTGTGTAGACTACAGACGGTTAAACGGTTTGACGCCCACCAACCCATACCCTCTTCCTCGGGTCGACGACTGTGTGGACAAGATAGGCAATGCAAAGTACCTAACCAAGGTGGACTTGGTTAACCTCTGAAGTGCGCACGGGGGTAAATGAAAACCTCCCCCTGTGCTGACGTATTTGAGGTGTTACCGTCACTAAAATATTCATTGTACCATTAATAGCATTAATAATTATCCATATGCGCCTATTATGGGTTGATTATAAAGGTATTAACCTGAAACAACAATAAAACGAGTGAAAACAGCGTTTGGATGGTCAAAATCGGAGATATAGCCCGCGAGTTGTATAATGTATGGGTGAGGCAAGCTACCTTCCCGCCAATTTTCCCCAAGGCCACTGCGACACAGTCGATCGATACTCTCTCTCTCTCTCTTGCACTCGATTGCCATCAGTGATGACAACACCCTGCTTGCAACTCGCTAATGTTAGCACGAAAATATACCTCAGAATAAGGGAATAATAGGGAAAATAGGTGATAACTGAGGGATAGGAGGAAAGTGGGGAAGGAGGGGAGGTAGAGGACTGAGATTTTGCATGGCCCAGGGGCCAAACAAAAATAAAAAAATAAAAAAATAAAAATAATTTTTTTTTTTTTTTCGATGTCAAAAGTTGATTTTTAATTTTACTTACTCAGGAGAGTCTTCCCGCAGTCCGCCGGGGGAACTCTTAAGAGTCTTCCCGCAGCTCCCGGGTTAAGGGATACTGGCAGGTGCCCTTGTCCGAACGAGCGAAAGAGGTATGTGGTTTTGTGGTGGATGGTGCTACCTACCGCTGTAACGTTATGCCTTATGGTCTAAAGAACGCACCCGCTACCTTTCAGAGTTTGATGAATGATATAACGGCAGACATTCCTAATTGCACAGTATACCTCGACGATGTTATTATCTATGACAACAGCTTTACGAGTCATTGTGAGCACGTAGAACTCCTGTTCAAGAGGCTTAGTGAGGCTGGCTTGGTGGTCAACCTGGCAAAGTGTGATTTCGTGCGGGCGTCCATGCAGTATCTTGGGTTCGTGGTGGGGTTGGGACAGGTGTGCCCCCCACAGAACAAGATAGCTGCGATTGATCACTTTCCCCGGCCGGCCACCAAGAAGCAGATCATGAGGTTCTTAGGTATGATCGGATACTACAGACGCTTCATTAAGGGGTACTCTACCGTGCTAGCACCTCTGACAGATCTTTTAGCGAAGGATAAGAAATTCAAATGGGCGCCTGAGTGTGAGAAGGCGTTTAGCGTAGTAAAACACCTGTTGTGCACTCACCCGATCCTCAGGGCCCCTGACTTTAGCCTACCTTTCCAACTAGCAACGGATGCTAGTGGTGTGGGGGCTGGTGCCGTCCTTATGCAAAAGGACGATGATGGGCTGGAACATCCTGTTAGTTTCTACTCGAAGAAGTTCAATTCAGCCCAAAAGAACTACTCTGTTGTCGAGAAAGAGCTGCTGGCAATTGTACTTGCACTGAGGCATTTCGAGGTCTATGTTCCAGCCTATGGTCCAGTCGTTGTAATTTACACAGATCATCACCCTCTCAAGTTTTTGAACCAGTTTCACAATCGGAATATGAGGCTGACCAGGTGGTCGCTAATGTTACAGGAATATAACCTGGACATACGCCATATTGCCGGTTGTGACAACGTGATTGCAGATTGTCTTTCGAGGGTATATGATCCTGGGTAGATTGACACACGGGTAGCCTCCTGCTTTAGTTTGGATAGTATTTTGCGCTTGGTGCTTGTTGGCTCGCGGTTGTAGCCCAGCGTATTGGGTCGTAAAGCAGGAGTTGAGCGTTTGGTATAGAAGAAAAAACTAGGCTTGCCCCTATAGTGCAGCCGAAATAAACAAATTATAAACATAAAAATCAATTAAAAACGCTTTCTTTGATAGTTGATTTTTTTTAGTATGTTATAGCAGTAATTCTAAGTTGCACTCCTCTCAGAATGCTGGGCTAGAGAAGCTCGCTCTTGAGGAGCATAACTACATATAATTTAACCTATGGTGTTGGGGAGGGTTATAATTTTGAAAAATGTTTTGTTGAAGAACTGTGCCAGATATTTTACTGCCGCTGGGTGATGGGAAGTGGAGATATAGCATGGGTTCTAACCATCAGATTTTTGTGAGCCTTGGGGCCTCTGAGAAAAATCTTGGGGGGGGGTGTGACGTTAACCACTCCATTAGAACCGCATGGCTTGTCCTACAGTGACTCGCTAGGATCGCCAGGGCAGTGGATGGGGCTACAGTTTATGTATTAGAGTGTGCTTTATTTCATATGAAAGCTGGTGTCATGGGCAGTCCAGAAAGGCTCTTTGTTTTCACCCATGTCAAGGCTTTATATATTTAATTGTAAAGTATATGTTTTATCATTAACTAGTAATGATGGGATCTGGGAGAGAGAGAGAGAGTAGAACAGAGTGAGAGGGAGCGCGCAGTGTTTTTGTCCCGCTCGATGACGTCACGGCTGGCTGCCTCGCGGGGGTTGGTGGAGAGAGGTCCTTACCATGCTGCTAGCTCCCTTGCTAGTGGCTAGAGGACTTGTAACCGGTTTTTTCCCACGCGCCTCGAGCTAGTGCGAGTATATATACAGTTCCTCGCCACTCTCTCCCTCAGATCTGGTTTCTAGAACGCATCTATCTCATCCCTTGCTACCTGTCCCCCGCTCGCACCTGAGAATCTTTTCCTCTGCCTACCTCTCTCTTTTTTCATATCTTTCACCACCTTTTATTAACATTATATCCCCTCTGGTTAACTCTGCAAAATCAGCTTCATGCTGGCCAGTTGTATTGTGCATTAAGGTCTGATATAACCCATGTATGTTAGTTGTTAAGATAAGTTGATCACGAAGCATTGGTTGGCATTCATATTGTTTAGTACTGCTTCCTTTAATTATTAGTGTTCTGCTGGATTAGATAATGCTAGACTAGGAGTCTGATATTATAAGGTATTGTTTCCTATGAGTGCTGGCTTTAGGAAAAAGCTGCACGACATACCTGAGAACTGGAGTTGATTGAGTAAATTCTAGTCTGTGTGCCATTGAGAGTAGAGCATGCACGAATGAGGGCTTTTTGCCTATACCATTCTGCACTGTTCTAAGCTCGTTGTTTGTCTTTGAGGTACGCCAGGAGAACGCTTAATACTTCGGTATTAAGGTTTCTCAAGAGAGCTACCCTTCATTATAACGTAATATTTGACGAACAGACTTGAGATTTGCACTAGGCTATGCGGCATGCCATGCGCACCAGTATCTCGTCTCATTGACTCTAGCTAGACTTTATCAATCATAGTAGACATTAAGTATATTAACCCAATTACTCTTTTTATGCACACCCATTTATGATTACACAAGCATTTCGCAGCCTAGTTTGATGTATTGAGACACAAACGACTTAGGCTCTTTTTGTTGATAGGAATACTGCATTGTTGTGGCGATTATTATTATTGTTGTAGTGTTTAGGATATTCTTGGCTCCGTCGGCATTATATATTCTGCCTTTTTGTGTGCATAGCCTGCACGAGCATTGTTCCGCTGCCTGCCTTTTTGGGTTCCATTTCCGATACGAGCATCTTTATAGCATCTAACATTTAAAGAAGATTCCTTGTTAGTGTTGAAGGACTTTAGTGCACTTTCTTTCATGCAGGAGTGCCTGACATTTATTGATTAAAGTAACGTAAGCTGTAACTTCTCTTACCACCTTACTTTGCATACCATAACCAAGCACCTTCGGTTATAGGTAGTAATAGGCTGTTTTCACACATTAAGCCTAGAGTAGACGCACATTTATTGAGAGTTTGATAGCCTATTATTGCATATAGAACTCTGTAGAGTATTTGTGTTCTTTGTTCACTGGGAATATACATCAGAGGTTGGATCTAGCGCTTTCCGTTGTAGCATTTATGCCATTACTAGTCCAATGAATAAGAGCCTGATATATTTGAACCCCAGTCGTAACAATATATATATATATATATATATATATATATATATATATATATATATATATATATATATATTTAGTACAAGGCCAGAAATTAATCAATTATAGAACGTGGTACAGAGGGAAAACGTGTCCTGGTCTCCACGGGCTACTTTAGAGGGAAACCCTTTGGTGGGCCAATCAATAGTTGACAACCTTGAGACAATTCTTTAAGGGGGGATTTTCATTCTTGTTTTCTTGACCCCTTTCTCTCATGTTTATCCCCATTGCTCTTGAGATTTTAAGATGTTCACTGAGATTTTAAGATGTTCGCCCCATTAGTTTGACGATTTTAAGAACTTTCGCCATATGTCTGTCAATTTTAAGACCTTTCGTTGTACTTAAGGAGACGAGCTAATTGTTGCATTTAATATGAAGAGTTAATCATTACACTTCATGAGTTATATTTTGTACTTACTTAGAGCTAATGATATTGAATGCGATCGTGAGAGGTCCAGTATTGTGACATAACCTGAAGACACTGCATATGTACTGTATTGTGTATTATTATTGTGTACTGCTACTTGTATTTCGTGTACCTGTATTTTCATATTTTTAAACTATTTATATATGTTTTTTATCATTTATTTGAGTTATCCAGCTGAGCATGCAGTAGACCCAAGCCTTAAGATAATTGCAGAACAATAATAGTAATAGCCTATCAATAACCTTATATCTATTTCAGCGACAGTTCTCTTTTATCTGAAGAAATCATTATCACTGGGAACACTTACTACCACAGACTATCACTTTAATGCTAGGTGAATAGAAACATCGGATATGAAGAGATTGTTCAAATATATCTACCTGTCTGACCTTGAACACTGGTCCTTATGGTTGTGAGCCAAACACGCTACGGACTGCACCACAGGTCATCCTGTGATATTCAGAAGCCTAAGACATTGTTTACCTGTTCTGTGTTCAGATAATAATATATATACAGGGTGTTCCAGAAATATGTGCCGAAAATCAGGGGATGTATTCCTGACACATAATTGAATGTAAATTGCGAAATGACCATATTGGCAATTCTCAATAGTTTTCGAGTTACAGCACCTCCGAGGTCTGCCAGGAATGTTTAAATCCAGGGATTGTACAAAATGTCTGAGACAGATGCGAAATTACTTAACGATCGTAAAGTAATACAGCACACAGCAAAGATGACATGTTTGTCAGGAATGTGCCGAAAGCTGTAGAATGTACAGTATGTGATAACCTGTACCTAAGTTAGTAATAAGAATCGTAATGATACGTTCGTGTGTGCAGTATCAGATACTGGAGAGAGAGAGAGAGAGAGAGAGAGAGAGAGAGAGAGACAGAGACAGAGAGAGAGAGAGAGACAGAGAGAGAGAGAGAGAGAGAGAGATAGTGTTATCACCCTGTACACGGTAACATACCATATAACGACCAAGGTGTTGTTAATGTAATGTTATTGTCATACTGGAAATACTGTTTTATTTTGTTAATACATCACGTTGTCCTTGGTAAATGTTTCATTTACAAGCAATTCCCGGAGTATAACACATTCAAGCAGACCTGTTAGGTGCTGTAACTCGACAACTATTGATATTTGCTTATATGGTAATTTAGTGATTTACATTCAATTATGTGTCAGGAATACATCCCCTGATTTTCGGCACATATTTCTGGAACACCCTGTATTATATATATATATATATATATATATATATATATATAATTACAGTATATACAGTATATATTATATATGGGTAACACATAATAATAATAATAATAATAATCATCTGGTTACTTATATAGCGCCCGTTCTCCTCCTTCGAGGATTCACAAGCGCTTGGCTTTCTTTAGTCTACCAGAGCCCATTACCCATCCCCCTTGCTCATGGGGAGATGGTAACCGCCGGTTATATCCCAGAAAAACTTTTCAATCTGAGCGGGGATTGAACGCTAGACCTTCAAGATGGGATTCAGGCACGCTATCAACTGAGCCAGCCAGACGGTTGGCTCATGGCTGGTATATATATATACCATATATACATACAGTACATATACAGGCACACATACGATTACTATACAAGCACACACACACCTACACACTAGACAACAGCGTCATAAAATCGATGTGTTGTATATAATTGCACACAACAGACGCCCACTTCACCAAACACTATAAGTCAAGGTTAATGAGAATGTTTAAGGGGATAATTAAAGGTGTGAAATATGGTGGCATGCCAATTTCTCATGCTTGCTTCCACTTAACCTCCATTGGTAGTTGACTGAAGTTTCATTCCTGTTTTAGCAGCCATGTAGGCTAGATTGGAAATTACGCAACAGGGCTGATTATAACTATAGAGGAAAGTCAAGGTAATCATACTGCGTTTGATCAAGAAGGAGGATATTTCTAGAATTTCTTCAGCAGATAATTCAAGTCTTGGATTTTGGAGGCGATATTTCTAGAATTTCTTCAGCTGATAATTCAAGTCGTGGATTTTGGAGGCATCCATCTCAATACAATATGTGGCTGTTGGACTTTCCTCTAATACTCCTGAAATGTCTTGGAGGCTTTCCATTCCGCAAGAATCAAAAGAATCCAACACCTACTGCATTCACTAGGGAACACAATAAAGTTTGGGCTGCGGGCCATCGAAGCAGTGACAGCAGCAGCTTTCAAGAACCCCAATGTCCCGAAGCCTCCTCACCAGTCCGCTACCAAGCATGCATATGGGGGAAGTTGTGGTCCTACATCGTGGCCATCATGACCGTTTGCTATGTCATCCTTTCCTTTGCTGACGTGGTCCTCAATAAGGGCAAAGTCTACCGTGATCGGCCCACCATGATGCTAACTACCTCTCTGAACAGCATCATTACCAGCATTACAGTCGTGGCTGTGGTGTCCGTCCTCATTGCTCTAAGGCACAAAGCACTCCGAGTTGTCACAATATTGCAGTTCTTGATTCACAGGGAACCAGCAATCAAACTTAGGTCGAGTCACTTTTATATATTTGCAGTTGGCTTGGTGTTCATGCTGATACTGACATTTATTTTATTGATCTTGTTTGTGTTCATGCTCGTCAAGTTTCCTAGTATTTTCGAGATCAAGATGATATACGAAACATCAACCCTTTTGGCGGTTAATATTTTTGTGATGAGCTTTCTCTACTGGGTGGCATGGTTCATGAATCGATTCTACAAAAATATCAAGAAAGCCATTAACATGCACTACTCTCTCCAGTCTCTTGAAAGAACACAGGTAAAGAGAGATGCAAGTCAGAGCCACGATTTGTTTACAAATAAAGAGCTTGCCGTTTATCTCAGATTATCCGGATTGGAGTCCAACATGCCATTCAAGATTTCTCTGCCCATAAAGCTCAAAGGAATGCCAATGTTGAAGGCTGAGTCCCACGGGGTTCCCCAAGGATTACGGAAGCTCCTCAGAACCTCCCGGAAGAGAGTGCTGGAGATGCAAACCCTTCATCGCATTCTGCTGGATTATATATCACTCCCGGTCACCCTCATCATGTTTATTTCCATCATCTCTGCCACCAAAAGCATCTTCTTCATGGCAGACTTCCAGTTTAATATGTGGATGGATATTGTATCGCATTCAATATTCATTTTCGATGCAGTTTTCTCAATTATTGTTTTGACAAATATTCCTTCGCTGGTGATAAGAAAGGTAAGCCATTATTATTTTCTTTAGAAAGAATGTTGATAATATATGTGAAATATATAAATATTTTGTACAAATTTGTTAAGTTTTATGGTATTTTAGTATTATAGTATATATCTGCAATATGGATATCTAATATGCCTTTCATCAATATTCCTAGGTGGATAAACTGAAGGTGTTCTTACGGACACTTCTTCATCATGTTGAGGAAGAGGACATCAAAGCCGAGGTGAGAATATATTGGTAGCATGCAACAAGATTCCGTTGGCTGTCGCTTGTCTGTCTGCTTGCCTCACTAGCTCTTCAAAAACTTCTTGTAGACAGATTACAGACTTCTACCAAATTCCATATGTACAGGTGCTTACATAAATTTGTATCTGTCCTGTGAATTTATGTATGAAATGAATGGTAACATGATTGAAATATGAGTGTATAGGCCTACATATTGTAATGCAGTAGTTCATTCATTAGATCAGGACCTTAGTCGGATCCTAACTATATATATATCCATGACATCTTGTGTTGGGGGATTCTCAGACGTCATTCAATTTTTGGACAATATAGGTTTTGTGCACCACAGCTAGGACTTTGAATTTTATGGACGATATACAAAATTTAAGATCTATAAGTAATTCCCATATAAGTCCCAGCTTCCGGAAAATTATATATTATATATACCTACTGTAAAAGTTCGATGCATAGGTCAATATATATGAGGATGACAATAAGTCACAGGGGGGGGGGGGGGTGAGGTGGGCAGCGCCTCTCCTCAACCTATCATGTATCCAATTTACCCCACAATTTCCCTCACCTTCTGTAAAAGTGAGATTCACCCAATAAATGGCACCAGCGTGACTCACCCGCCATTGTTAGATTGATGGATAATAGGTAAGTACTAACGTTCAGTGGTCTGCAATATTAAATAACCTTGAAAAACAACAAAAGCTACAAAACCAAGCCCACCCTCACCCCCCAGGACTTTGAAATCCTCATATATTTTAACAGTAAGGGGGCACAAACTTAATTTTCCCTAACCGGCCATATTGTTGGATAATGGGTAAATACTCACTTCTGACGGTCCTTGGATAATAGCTAAATATTCACTTCCGATAGTCCTTGATATAATAATCCACTGGATATGAACAAAAATCATGTACACACACACAAAAATCGAAAGACGTACGAGTCATCCAACTGATAACGCGAGTCGCCAAGGCTACACTCGCGGCGGATGTAAACAAACCCAGAGTTTTTCTATAGCGCACCGCCGTCTCACCCGTTCTCAGCCAATCTATGCGATGTTCCACTCTACCCGGATATCCCTAGGACGTGCAAAGTGCCATTTCGGGAAAGGATAGGCCCTCTCATCCAGCGCCACACGTTCATCTTCAGAAACAGCCACGCAACACCTCTGGTACCCCCTCTCCCTCCATGGGAATTTGTGGCTCCGAATGTATCGACTGACCCTCTACCTGGTATGCGGAAATGTGACAGCCCGTTCCACATCAAGCAGGCAATTTTCCAGTTGTTTACCACCTTCCCTGCTGACACTACTTACATCTACACTGATGGGTCCCTCATCCATGGTGCTACCGGTATCTCCGTCACAACAGCTTTGTGGGTTCCCAGATTTCACTTAGTCCAGGGATGGCGACTGCCCAGCCGCTATACCGTATTCACCGCTGAACTTTTTGGCCCCTTCAAAGCTCTTGAGACCGTGATCACCCTTCCCCCTGGTCATTATGTCCTCTGCTGTGACTCTCGAAGTGCTCTCCAATCCATCTCCTACGCCACTAAGACCAGCAAGGAGCTTGTCCACCCGATCCTACAGCTTCTTGCTCGTCATAAGAGTAATTGCTCCTCAGTCTCCCTCCAGTGGGTTCCGAGCCATTCGGGTCTCCTTCACAACGTGATCGTGGACTCCCTTGCCAAGAACTTACATTCCCTCCAGCACATCACTAGGCTACCCTACACAGTACAAGACAGGAAGGTGATCCTTCACGACGCATTGCAACAATAATTTATCCACGATTGGAAGGCTCAGATAGCGAATACCCGTTATGGCACTCTCGAGGATGACTGGATGGTTTGGCGGCACTCTCGCTATAAGTCTCCATCTCTCAATAAGGCAGTCACACATCTTCGGCTGGGGCACACCCGGCTGGCGGTACATATGCATTGCCTAGGTCTCCACCAAGATGGCCACTGCCAGCACTGCAATACCCTGAAACAGTTGAACATTTCCTTTTACATTGTCATAGATATCATATGGTGCCAGGGTCGCCTTAACCTCTGAAGTGCGCACGGGGGTAAATGAAAACCTCCCCCTGTGCTGACGTATTTGAGGTTTTTCGTCACTAAAATATTCATTGTACCATTAATAGCATTAATAATTATCCATATGCGCCTATTATGGGTTGATTATAAAGGTATTAACCTGAAACAACAATAAAACGAGTGAAAACAGCGTTTGGATGGTCAAAATCGGAGATATAGCCCGCGAGTTGTATAATGTATGGGTGAGGCAAGCTACCTTCCCGCCCATTTTCCCCAAGGCCACTGCGACACAGTCGATCGATACTCTCTCTCTCTCTCTTGCACTCGATTGTTATCAGTGATGACAACACCCTGCTTGCAACTCGCTAATGTTAGCACGAAAATATACCTCAGAATAAGGGAATAATAGGGAAAATAGGTGATAACTGAGGAATAGGAGGAAAGTGGGGAAGGAGGGGAGGTAGAGGACTGAGATTTTGCATGGCCCAGGGGCCAAAAAAATAAAAAAAAATTTAAATTTTTTTTTGTTTTTTTTTTTGTTTTTCGATGTAAAAAGTTGATTTTTAGTTTTACTTACTCAGGAGAGTCTTCCCGCAGTCCGCCGGGGGAACTCTTAAGAGTCTTCCCGCAGCTCCCGGGTTAAGGGAATGCATTCTCCGCCAGGGAGGACAGTTTACCATCAAGCATATTCTTGGAGGAGCACCTCTCAACACCACCGATCTTCTTATCATCCCCTCGGGACTCTCTACGTTCCTCGCTGCAACGGGGAGGATCCCCGACCTCTGATGACCTTCCTCCAACTACCGCTTCTCATCGTTAATCGTCTTCTACACACTCACCATCTACAGTATGCTACTATCTGCTAGAAATTGTGCCCCCTCGCCATGAACCTTAATTCTTGTAGTACTTGCGCAGTTATCTGGGGCTACATCCTTGTGGACACTGTGCATCGTTGTGAAGAAGAAGAGAAGAGAGAGAGTTTTTTTCCAGGATCAGTTATAATTTTGTATGCGCATTTAGACACATATAGGAATGAAGTAGATGGTATAAGAAAGCTATAGGCCACGATAAAATCGACGGCTGAATTTAATTACATAAACTTTATATTGCCCCAACGTTTTAAAATGCTTAACTAATGGGGCTAAACATGAGGTAGAATGGGGTCTACAAAAAGCAACTACCTCCCCCTTAAAAAGCTTCAATGTTCTGTCTAGGCTTGTGGTTTGGTTGTTCAGTGTCGGTGGTTTGGATTGTGAACCGTGAGGCTTCGGTTCCTTGGAGTCGTGTGAAGTGTCATGGCAATACTTTAACCCCTTCTGTACCGGCGATATACAGTATATATATGAGGATTTTGTGCAGCTTTATAAGGATGTATGGCAGTGAAAAGTGCTAAGTGAGACAGTTCGAAGCCTGTTAGTTGCTGGAGGCCCTTTTCGAACTGAATAGTAGAAAGAATGAAATTATAGATAGGTCGCCAGTACAGAAGGGGTTAAAATCCTCGAGTTGTTTGTTAATTCCGACCCTGTAATTTAGGAGGAACCGGCCTTCGGCCGGAACATTTTTCTACCAAAATATTTACAAATTTATCTCGAAGGGGGGTCTTGGGGGCATTTTTTTAAAGCTTGATAGAGGTTTAGTGAGCAAACTAAAATAAATATATATACTGTATATATATATTGCCTGATGCCGTGATCCCCGAAGGGGTGGCCAATATATACTGTATACTGTATATAGTGTATATATTACCCTGAGTATGTCTTGAGAGAATAGACAAAAGCTTTGTGTTCCATTGTTTCAATTTTCCTAGCGAGTTTTACTATATATATATATATATATATATATATATATATATATATATACCGGTAATAATAAAAATATAGATAAACGACTAAAATAACATCCCCTTAAATGGATTCTCAGGTGCGGGAGCTGTTGGAGGTGGTGATGGAGGGGCCAGACTTCCAGCTCTGCCAGATCTTCACCCTCGGCAGAGCTAGGATGGTTGATGTTAGTTCATATTTATACGAGTGACTGTACGTTTCAATCGGTAGACCATTCCAACCAGTAGCTCAGTTTACCCAGTAGAACATTTTAACCAGTAGACCATTATAACCAGTAGCTCATTATAACCAGTACAACATTATAACCAGTAGAAGATTTTAACCAGTAGACCATTCAAACTAGTAGCTCAGTTTACCCAGTAGAACATTTTAACCAGTAGGCCATTATAACCAGTAGCTCATTATAACCAGTAGAACATTATAACCAGTAGACCATTTTAACCAGTAGACCATTCCAACCAGTAGCTCAGTTTAACCAGTAGACCATTATAACCAGTAGACCATTATAACCAGTAGACCATTATAACCAGTAGCTCATTATAACCAGTAGAACATTATAACCAGTAGACCATTATAACCAGTAGACCATTATAACCAGTAGACCATTATAACCAGTAGCTCATTATAACCAGTAGAACATTATAACCAGTAGACCATTATAACCAGTAGACCATTATAACCAGTAGCTCATTATAACCAGTAGAACATTATAACCAGTAGACCATTATAACCAGTAGACCATTATAACCAGTAGCTCATTATAACCAGTAGAACATTATAACCAGTAGACCATTATAACCAGTAGACCATTATGTAATGCC
>JBAKBP010029069.1:0-27642 GCA_037953745.1 Lithodes maja
CTACTCCATGTTAATTATATAACTCCCTCTCTATTTGTTCATCACATTTTCTGGAGAAGCTTCGTTAGGATGGTGGTTTTAAGTTAAGTAATTGGAAGAACTTTGACATTATGATAATTTTAATTTCCTTCATTTTATACAGGCATATATCCATATTGTGTATAGATTATGGATTTATTATTATTATGATGATTATTATTATTATTATTACATTTTAAGTACCGGTGACTTATTATTTATTTGATTGCAGCTACATTTAGACGATTTTAAGAAGCTTAGGAAGGATATATTGTAGTTACAAGTGTTACGACCTGGCACTCGGGTACACAAGGGCTCTCAATCAGGACTCGAGTACGGCTCGCTGCCACAACGGAAACACACGATCCCAAACCCTAAGTACTGCCAGCCGAACAAAAAAACACCAATACCCTCCAGAGTTCGATCTGCTATAACGGGGTATATAAGAACTCGGTACTAGTGTTCAACAACAGACTAATAAAGAGACAGGAATTATCTAGTCTGGTCAACAATCAAACAAAGAAGTAAGAAACAACAACACCAAAGAATAGTGTTGGCCGAAGCCGAAGTAATCCACCCTTGACTAAGAACTTAAGAAGTCCTCCACCCTCTACTTCGGATCGGCACTATTACGTTACGTTAATCAATAGTCCTTGAGCATCGAGCAAGGAATCTTCTGAAAAAGTTAGATGCTTCTCGGATGCTCGTAAGAAGTACGTATCGGATTTTGAACAGCAATTCAATAAGCAACACACTGGCAATTAAGTATCATTAAAGGTTTAAATTGACATAAGAAGAATTATAAGAATAGGCAATAGTAACTGGCAAACATTAAAAAGAAGTACTCCGCCAATGCACCGGCAATAGCCTACTCGGATTGTGCTCGTGGGCCACTAATCACTAAAGTAGCTAAGCGTGCAACACATGAAATCAATAGTGCTTAAACAATATCATACATAAGGAAAGCTTCAATACTATTCTGTATCTGCTGATCGAGCAAAGTCTAGCTGGGATGTAGTAGGCTAGGAAACAATGGCTGAGCAAGCGGCTCATAGCCTAGCGAGGTCCTTAAGGCTGTGCGGCCAAATTACGTTAATTGACGGGATGCTCTCTTGAGAGATCCAGATCGCTAGTATCTGGTTCTCTCCTGGCGATCCTCTCAAAGTCAAAGCAACTGAGCTAGCACAGTGTTGGGTGGCAGAGGCAAAAGCCCTCACTCGCAACACAGTGCTAAACTCACAAGGTACACAGTCAGAAAGACCACCTAGGCTTCCCACGTCTCCGTTGCGATTGTACAGGTTCAACAAAATCTAGTACACATCGGGAATCACAACACCAGTAGCCTTATCCCAGTCTAGCATTACCTAGACCAGCAGAAAACAGGAACAATAATAATAATACACAGGGAAATGCATATACGAGTGCAACAAACATTAATCAATCCTATTCTAAGTTGACCCTCCCAAAATAGGCTATCTAATAGGCATATATCTCGTGAGAACTCAAGCGATAATACGTTGGCTGACTAGCTCTGCACCAACGGGATCATTGAGGTTAAAAAGGGTCGGGAAAAGAGGAGGTAAGAAGGTACGGTAGTAGAGAAAGTTCACATCAGTCAGAAGAATGTCTATAGTTAGCAAGGGAAATGAGAAGTCGCTCTGCCTAATGAGTTCTGAAGAAAATGTGGCGAGACTTCCCTTTTTATACTCGGCCCTCTAGTGAGCATATCGTAAACAACTAAGGACCGCCCACTGACAATCATTACGTAATTTATCTCTCTCAATCTGGGATAGACAAAGGCTTTCCCACGCACTGAGGGGGAGGAGGGAGGAGGGGAGTGCTAGTGAGTTAGGCCCACCTCCCGCATGGCGCACCCACTGACCCCCCCGTTACGTAATCTCTCTCTCTCTCCTCTCATCATTACAAATAAGTTTTATACACAATACTTATAACTAATGATATAAAATAGAACTCGTTGACTCAGATGAAAACAAAATACATATTCATAATACTTATAGAGCAACGGCTCACATGAACTAAGTTAGGAAACTCTACACAGACTACAGCCAAAGTTCCTGCCCTGACGATCCTAGCGAGAGTGGGGCATGACTAGGCGTTCTGTACAGCATGCTCACACTCGACATGCGTCACACAAGGGTTAATTGAGATAGTTTGTAGCGTATTAATTGGTAGACGTCCTTCCTCAGCTGAATAAAATCGTCTAATAGTAATCGGAATATAATGGAAAGGACGTCACCGGTGCTGTATAGGTTAATGTTATTGGATTGATATATTAATAGTAATCGGAATATAATGGAAAGGACGTCACCGGTACTGTATAGGTTAATGTTATTGGATTGATATATTAATAGTAATTGGAATATAATGGAAAGGACGTCACCGGTACTGTATAGGTTAATGTTATTGGATTGATATATTAATAGTAATCGGAATATAATGGAAAGGACGTCACCGGTACTGTATAGGTTAATGTTATTGGATTGATATATTAATAGTAATCGGAATATAATGGAAAGGACGTCACCGGTACTGTATAGGTTAATGTTATTGGATTGATATATTAATAGTAATTGGAATATAATGGAAAGGACGTCACCGGTACTGTATAGGTTAATGTTATTGGATTGATATATTAATAGTAATCGGAATATAATGGAAAGGACGTCACCGGTACTGTATAGGTTAATGTTATTGGATTGATATATTAATAGTAATCGGAATATAATGGAAAGGACGTCACCGGTACTGTATAGGTTAATGTTATTGGATTGATATATTAATAGTAATCGGAATATAATGGAAAGGACGTCACCGGTACTGTGTATAGGTTAATGTTATTGGATTGATATATTAATTAAGTCAGTATATAGTATATGTTCTGTTTAAGGGTCTAGTGCTTGGTTTGTGGCCTATATATATTTATTTGTTGATTTATTTTTTAGTTTCCTCGCTAGACCTCTATCAAGCTTTATAAAACACCACCTACACCCCCTTTCAAGATTAATTTGTAAATTTCCCGGCCGAAGGCCGGTTCCTTCTTAAATTACATGCTCGCTATCGCTCGCCATGAAAGAAACTCCTAAATGGCACGAACATTCTTAATATTGATGAAGAAATGGGGTAAAAGGTATCAAAATCACCAAACTAATGGAACGAAGTCTTAAAATCTCCACACTAATATGCTACACTTTCCCCGCCGTATGGTCCTAGGGTACGGTCTGATAGGGTAATGGGATTCCAAATGTAAAGCTCGGTTCACACTAGCCGTTTTACGGTCCGTTTATCGGCCGTACAACAATCATGACGTCAGAGTGAAGTCACTTACAGACATGCTGGCCGTACGTCTCGTGAACCGGGAAACCGTTTCCCAAAATCCGGACCGGACAAAAAGCTAAATTCTATTTATCTTTTCCGGTCCGCACAAGCAGTCCGTTCTGTACTTTGAACATTGAAGTGAAATGTGTGTAATATTTTTATGCTAATTTCCATTAAATTATAGTTAGCCTAATATACGCTATATGTATAATTTTAATGGCAAGGCAAATAGGCAGTTTAATAAGTTACCCTATTGATTGTGTACCTGGCAGCCCGGCACCACCAAAGTTAACACGTTGTACTGCTTCGCGTGCCTCCAGATACAGACAATAAACACCTAGATTATAACTACAGAACAAAAGCATGTTTCTCCGATAAAGACTATTCCCTTCTACAGTGCATATAATTATGTCCAGGTACCGTTGCCACATAAGTTGTTATTAATCGTGATATGATGTATGACGGTACATTTTAGTAGGCCTATACACATTAATTGTGAGTGAGTTTTCTTTATCAGTTTGCTAATAGGAGTTAACCACTACATTGGTGATTCAATGATGCACAATATAATAACATGCAAAAGGTCACGGAGAGGAACAGAACTTATATAAATATGTGGGCAACTGCAGGCTACATGATAACTTAGTTTCGATATATTTTCCTAATTAATATGCATTGCATTACGGTGGTAGTTCATCTTCGTTCAAAATTAGGAAATAAACACCAATAAAATAGTTTTTCAGTCCATATTGACGATCGTCTAGTAGGTGTTTACCTTACGCTAGAAAAGTAAGTTCTGCACCCCAGAGTCCGGCCCACACTCTGGAATGAGGCCCACTCTCCTTTCAACTTTAGCTTTCCGGGTCCGATTTTCGTATGTGACGTCACAGGCCCAAAAAAGGATCCGAAAAAGACTTGTCCTGTGAACTGCGCTTAAGAGATATCAGTGTCTAGTGTTGCCAATTTGTCTACTTTCCCGCTAGATAAAGAGTTATTTATATCGATCTAGAGGCAAATGTTTACGAAGTTTAGCAATGTTCTAGAGATTTCAGCCATATTAGAGCGACATTCCAGAAATTGTGGCATTATTCTAGCAATTTTAGGCATATATTTACTATCTAGCTGACTTAATTTAGTAACCCTGTGGTCTGTACTGAAGCACCAGTGGTCCTAGGGGGGCGGGGCGGTGGTGGAGCTTTGGATGTTTGGTGGCTGGGTGTATAGAGTACATAATGACCTAGAGAGGAAAGAAGACGCCACAAATCTGTAAATAGGGATCCGCGCGTTCGAGAGATGGCAGCACGATCGCAAAGGACAATGGGAGGGGAGAGTCCCCACAAAGACATTATATTGACTATCCTTGGTCCCCATAATTCGTAATAATCCCTACCTTGTACTAATAACGCTATTAATGATCAATTGAACGTTATCCAGAGACTCTGCAGACATGATATAGTTAAATAGACATAAGTAGAGGCTACTGTAAAGGCCAGTCATCGTGTAATTGTTATTATGAGGAGGTGCACAAGCATACCTCCTCCAACACCCGCCATTGTTGATGTGAGATTCGGGAGTTGCCAACATCAATGGTGGGACAAAATATCCCTAGATGTCATAAGTATAAATGTCCAGTTTTAGTGCTACTTTACAAATTAACATCTACATAACATGCAACATAATAATATATATTCAAAATTACATTTTAATATTGTTGTGTTGCTTGCATCATATAAGAGTATGTTTTATAGTGTATATGTAGTTTATACTTAATATTTTCATCTTGCTTATATATATCTAATTTATATTAAAAAATTTACAAGTGTTTTTACCAACATTTATTAACTCTTAAATACATTCCCTCTTTATTCTATTGCTCCATCGTTTTGGGGATATTCCCTTAACTTTGGTAACACTACAGCAAGTCAGCTGGCAGGCGCGCATGGCGCACAGACTATCTATAATAAGGACAAGCCACTGAGGTGCTTTGGTTGTTATACCATACAACAGTGCTGCCACCAAATCCCTAGGACGCGCGGCAAAATAACCGTGTGACGTCACGCTTTCGCCTCTAGGTCATATGTACTCTATGGCTGGGTGTAGATGGGTTGGGTCACAAATCTGAGAATAGTGATCCTCGCGTTCGAGAGATGGCAGCACGATCGCAAAAGAAAATGGGAGGGTCCTTATTTATTCGTAATAATCCCTACCTTGTACTAATAACGCTATTAATAATCAATGCAACGTCATCCAGAAACTCTGTAAATAGACAGAGTTCAATCGACATAAGTAAAGGCTGTTGTAAAGGCCAGATCATCGTGAAATTATCGTCATTATAAGGAGGTTCACAGGTAAGCCTCCTTCAACCCCCGCCATTGTTGTTGTGAGATTCGGGAGTTGCCAACGTCAAACATGCTGGGACAAAATATCCCTAGACCTCATAAGTATAACCTAAGACCGTATTTCGTGGAAATGTCCAGTTTTCGTGCAACTTTACAAACTAACATCTACATAACTTGTAACTAATAATATATACTCAAAATTACATTCTCATTCTTGTTGTGCTGCTTGCAGTTATACAACTTGCATCATATATAAGTATTTGTTATAGTGTATATGTATACTTATTTTGCCCTTGCTTTTGTATAAATATATTTTATTTTAAATAATTCAAAAGTTTTTTTACCAACATTAATTCACTCTTAAAATGTTCCCTTTTTAATCTAACTCACCCTCATTATGCGTTTTTTCCCTAACGATGGCAAGACTGCAGACAAGCCATTCGCGCAGATATCAAGGAGTATTTAATAATGAATAACAACTGGGGCCTTTTGCTTATAATATTATGCCCCACGACTGTGTTGCTACCCCTAGTTCGCGCGAGGAAATAATAAGTTTCTCGTCTTTCCTTCTATTCTCTTTGGGTCCACTGTGGGTTGGTAGTAAGAGAAAATGTCTTTGGCGGGGGGGGGGGGGGGGGGGGGTCTTGCCTGTTTACTTTTACACCATGGAGGTCAATTAAAGTTGTCTTACGGCAGCTGTACAGGTAGAATCTAGCATCACAATAATATTTTAAAGTACACATACGAAAAGGGAAGTGATAAGAGAGGGCAGGAATTGCTCTTACTATTCTCCATATTTTTTAAATCACTAGTATTAATCAAGAAAGTTAAACTAGGCCGCCACTTTGGTGGTGCAATCAGCTTCTGTAGCAGTGGACCACTGGTTCCTATCTTCGGAATATTCCTGTGATTGATATGCTTCCAGCCAGGGCCCCACTCGGGTAAATATATTACCAAAACGGTGGAAATGCCATCCGGGTGAGGGGCTACTCTGGTTCTGCTCCTTCAGTGCTAAGGGTCATTATCCACCTAGTGGAAATGTCACTGTGGAGTGGGTCAGTGGAGGCCTGTCTGGGAGCTTGGAGACAGTTTCTATGATTAGGAGAGAGATCAAAATCGACTATTAAATAACCATTACTTACCCATATTCCCAGCGCGTCAGGAGAGGGAGATTAAAGCAGACTATTCAATTATCCTTACTTAACCATACTCTCAGCGCGTCAGGAGAGAGAGAGAGAGAGAGAGAGAGAGAGAGAGAGAGAGAGAGAGAGAGAGAGAGAGATCAAAGCAGACTACTAAATAACCATTACTTACCCATATTCCCAGCTCGTCAGGAGAGTGAGATTAAAGCAGACTATTCAATTATCCTTACTTAACCATACTCTCAGCGCGTCAGGAGGGAGAGAGAGAAAGAGAAAGAGAGCGAGATCAAAACCGACTATTAAATAACCATTACTTACCCATATTCCCAGCGCGTCAGGAGAGGGAGATTAAAGCAGACTATTCAATTATCCTTACTTAACTATACTCTCAGCGCGTCAGGAGGGAGAGAGAGAAAGAGAAAGAGAGAGATCAAAACCGACTATTAAATAACCATTACTTACCCATATTCCCAGCGCGTCAGGAGAGGGAGATTAAAGCAGACTATTCAATTATCCTTACTTAACTATACTCTCAGCGCGTCAGGAGGGAGAGAGAGAAAGAGAAAGAGAGAGATCAAAACCGACTATTAAATAACCATTACTTACCCATATTCACAGCGCGTCAGGAGAGGGAGATTAAAGCAGACTATTCAATTATCCTTACTTAACCATACTCTCAGCGCGTCAGGAGAGAGAGAGAGAGAGAGAGAGAGAGAGAGAGAGAGAGAGAGAGAGAGAGAGAGATCAAAGCAGACTATTCAATTATCCTTACTTAACCATACTCTCAGCGCGTCAGGAGGGGGAGAGAGAAAGAGAGAGAGAGAGAGAGAGAGAGAGAGAGATCAAAACCGACTATTAAATTCCCATTACTTAACCATATTCCCAGCGCGTCAGAAGAGAGAGAGAGCGAGAGAGAGCATCAAAAGTGAGACACTCACTTAGTTCTTATTAATTAAGGCAAGATGGGTTGTTTGTCTGGTCTCCTTTCTCCATCGTGTTAAGCCCCATTTGTTTTGAAATAATAAGTCGTTCCATTAGTTTGGCAATTTTAACACCTTTCGCCCCAGTTTGTTGTCAATTTTAAGACCTTTCATGCCATTTTGGTTATTTTTTCGTGGCTAGCGAAAGCGAGCCTGCAATTTTAAGAGGAACCGGCCTACGGCAGGGACATTTTTATCTCGAAAAATTTGTAAATTTATCTTGAAGGGGGGTCAGGGGATGTTTTCTAAGCTTGATGGAGATCTAGCGAGGAAACTAAGAAATACAAGAATCAATGCATTAATAAACCAAAAAAACGACCCATCTTCCCTTAATGACATTCCCAGGGTCTCCGGGAGACCATGAGGAGGAGGGAAACACTAAGAATTGATATAAAAGGGATGTGGGTAGGATAATGAAGGAGAGAAGCCAATATTGATCAATGAGATATGGTCGGGGAAATTTAAAGGAGTCACGATTAACCCTTTGAGTACCAGCGACGTGTGATATTAATCATTCTAGCGACATTTAGACGATAGTATGCAGCTTAGGAAGGATCTGTGGTAGTTAAAAGGGTTGATTGACGTAGTTTAAAGCCTTATTATTGCTAGAGGTCCTCCCTAAGCTGAACAAAATCGTCTAATAGTTGCCAGAATATGATACAAAGGACGTCCCTGGTACTGAATGGGTTTAATTAATATATGCTTAACGAAATACTACTTAAGCATGGGCATGAATCTTAACCCATTCTGTACCGACGACATATTTTTCATTTCATTCTAGCTACTATTAGACGATTTTATTTAGTTTAGTAAGGGCCTCCAGCAATTAACAGGCTTCGAACTGTCACACTTAACCCTTTTCACTACCACTGATCCTTCTAAAACTGCACATAATCGTCAAGATATAGTTAGAATAAAATTATAGAGACGTCGCTGGTACAGTAGGGGTTAATTAAATCTGTGATTTGTCTAATATTAACGAATCAATCCTTAAGGGAGCCCACCTTGTTTTTTTTTTCTTTTTCTCTCCCTCTCTTTGGCTTGTATCCATTCGACCCCATTCAGCCCTCTGTTTTAAGACGTTTACCCCCATCCAGGTGTCAATATTTTCTTGGCGAGCGGGAGTGAGCCAGCATATATATATATTTTTTTTTACAGCAAGCTAAATTTGTAAATATTTCGATAGAAAATTTCTCCGGCAAAGCTGGATTTCTCCCATACAATGCTGGCTCGCTATCGCTCGCCAGGAAGAAATCGACACTTGGATGGGGATTAAAGTCTTAAAACAGTTGGCTAAATGGGGCCGAATGGATACAAGCCAGAGAAAGAGAAGACAAGAGAGAAAGAAGCAAAAAAAGCAGGTGACCCCCCTTAAAGCCAAGTTGAGTTAAGGGGAGGCTCCACCTTGGTATGCTAATTCCAGTTATATACCCAGTATTGTGTAAACGTTTATAGTATTTGATCCCAGTGTTCTAAGGAATATCTGGTGCAATTTCCATCACCTTATATGTGCGCGTGCGTGTGCAGCAGAAGCAGCAGCAGCAGCAGCAGCAGCAGTAGTGAAATCCTTTTTATAGCCTACCAATATTAAATCCAAGGATCATATATTTACCAATAGAAATCGCCTATTTTTTGTTTAAAGTAGCCTAACTATATAACTTACAAACGTGCAAGATTAGTTATCCCCAATGATACATACAAGCCGTGGAAAAAACATTGAATGTATGTGTATGGTATCGGGGCCCTATATTACAAAAACAAAAAAATTGAACACTTTCTTTTGTGCAAAGTTGCATAGGTACATATGGAACTTGTCTGCAAAGTATGGACGATATCGAGTAATATTCATGAGTACAGTTGATTTTACATGTCTATAAGACATTTATCGCAGAAAAAGCAAAACAAAATTGCAAGTGAGATTTTGAAATAGAAATCTGGGAAAAATATTTTAGTTACCGCTATAATATCGTTCTCTGATACAGTGTAAAAGGAGAAGAGAGCTGCCAGAGAATATTTGGGTAACAATAATATTTGTTATTATTGTTTATCTCTCCCATACCAAAACAAAAAACACTTAAATGGGGAGGTGGGGTTTGGAGATATAAGATGGTGAATTTCTTATCTTTCCTTTAATTTTATTACACTGTAGGAAGTATTATAACTACAAACATAAAATAGAAGTTTCGGTGGTGCGATATATGGGTTGGGGGGGGGGGGGGGAGTTGAAGATGTCAGATGGTGTTTCTTACTCTTCACTTGCACTTTCCTACACTGTAGAATGGATTTTAGCACCAAAATAAAAACAAAAAAACCCGCTCGGTTACACTTCAGTAATTTACAAGCATTAGCCCATTCAGTACCAGGGACGTCCTCTTCATGATATTCTGACTACTATTAGACAATTTTACTCAGCTCAGGAAAGACCTCTAGCAATAATATGGCTTCAAACAATCTCTACCAACCCTTTTAACTACCACAGATCCCTCTTAAGCTGCATAATATGGTCTAAATATAGCTAGACTACTATAAAACTCACGTCGCTGGTACTTAACCCTTTGAGTACCAGCGACGTATGTTAAATTAGATTCTAGCTATATTTTGACAATATTATACAACTTAGGAAGGTTCTGTGGTAGTTATAACAGATGGTTGAGATAATTGGAAGGTTTATTATTACTAGAGGTTCTTCCTAAAGGCCGCGTCATACAGAAGTCGAACGTCGCGCGACCTACTCCTGAACAGGATGACTTGCAAAAAAAAATCAAATATCAGAAAGTTCGGGTCGATTCGGGTCGATTCGGGTCAATGCGGCCAATGATCTTGTTGATTCTGGGGAAGTTCATGGGTACAGACGAATATGCTGTGGTTCGGCCAGAAGTTAGTGCATGCGTTAACTTCTAGCCAATATTCGGGTGTAAAAAACGTTAAAAATTGGTCGGCTCTCGTTCGGATTATGGTCGGCTTACATTCTTGTTACTTCTTTTGTTTCGGCCGATGTTCGACTAATTTTCATTGGCGAAGTTAACACGATCTACCTGAATATGAGCCAAAGATAACCCGAATCGTATGAATAAAGGCAGATATTAAATCGAATATCAGCTGAATGATAGTCTAATTACTCGAATGAAATAGGACATTCCCCAGATAAAAAGACGAATAAGGCAAGATCAATCGGGTCTGTTCAAGATATTCGCAAAAACACAAGTCCAATGACAAGAATAAGATAGGATCACAACTCTAATATCCCCCGAACAACAGCAGAATCATCGAGTCTGTGTCGGGTGGTACACGTGGGACCATGTTGAAAATACCCAGCACGCAGAGTTGTGCACACAGCACAGCAAACAAGAGGCGCGACTGCACAAGAGAGAGAAGAATGAGGGCCGAATCGTACGCTGGCAGCGACGCGCACGGGCCCCATATATAGCTGCCGGAGCCTACATCGGTCTCACTCCCTCCGCACAAGTTGTCCCGAAAAGTTCTCCCTCTCCACCCAACACAGCAACTACCAAGATGGGCAAGGGCAACAAGCTACCAGGTCGAAAACCTACCCGGCAAGGCAAGGTAGCAGCAGAGCCTTTCGTGGACCTCTTTGCCTCCCAGGACCCGCCGGCAGCAGAAGGGGAGGTACCTGCCAGGGCAGGCGCTGTTCTGGCCGGCTGTAGTATTCTGCCAAGTAATCCCGGTGAAGTTTGGCAGTGGCTGGTCCCCTCTGCCGCGGCAATGGTTGTAGTCCATCCAAGGGGTCCCTGCTCCAGTCACTTGTTCCATGTTCTCCTGACGCTGAGATGCTTGTCCTTGTTGTTCTTGGCGTTTGTCTATGAGGAGATTGTGGAGTATACAGGACGCGACGACTACCTTCTCCACGGTTGTCGGATGAATGTTCATGGATGTGAGGAGACACCTGAAGCGGTTTGCCAGCATACCGAACGCATTTTCCACCTGCCTCCTGGCCCGGGACAGTCTATAGTTGTAGTTCCTCTTGGTATTCTCACCCCCTCATGGGGAATGCGTTATCACCAACGAGGAAGTAGGGCACTGGATGGTCCTCGCCGGGAAATGGCTCTGCTTCCGGCAAGCCTGCTGCCCCGTCCTCCAGGGCCTGCCGGATGTCGGTCACCTGGAAGATGCCACCATCAGATGCGGAACCGTTCGCTCCCACGTCCACATACATGAAGTTGCCCAGGTGATCAACCACTGCCAGGAGAACAATGGAGTGATAGTGTTTGTAGTTGTAGTACAGGGAGCCGTAGTTTCCTGGAGGTTGTATGGCTGTGTGCTTGCCATCGATTGCCCCTATGGTGTGCCGGAAGTTCCACCTCTCTTGGAAACCCTTGGCAACCTCTTTCCAGCCTTCGGGTGTTGATGGGCACACAATAACCTCTTCCATATACTCCTGGATTATAGCCTCGCATGTCTTCCTTACTGCCATCGAAATTGTGTTTGCACCAACACGAAAATTTAACGACATGCTCTTGTATGCCTCCCCTGTTGCCAAAAATCGTAGTGTGGCCAATCTCAAACCTGGCTCCAGGGGCTTCTTCCAATTGGTGGTCTCCTTCTTGATCCGGGGTGTAAGACGGCGTACTATGTCATTGAATAGGTCCTCGTCCATACGCAGATAATACCTGTAGGTGGTCCTGTCTGTCTCAATTAGCTCATTTAGCAGTTGGTGGTAGTGTCCGTAGGTGGCTCTCTGGGCGACCCAAGGCTTGACGCTGCAGCTTCTGGATTTCCTGGGTCGTACACGGCGCTGACGCTCCTTGTTCAGGAGGGTGGCGATGAGTAGCTGGTGGTTAAGGTTGGCTACAACAAGCTCCTGAAACACAATGGCCATCTCCAACTCCTCCTCCGTAACCTCAGTTGATGGCTCGAGTTCCGTGAGGTCCATGTTGCCGTGGTGATGACTGATGTGCGACTGCCATGTGTGCGACCACACCCACTATATATATAGAGCAGGTACAGGTTGTCGTCCCACATTTTTCTAGCATCGGGTTAACGTTTTCTGATGGTCGGCCCGATGCGGCTGGTGTTCCTCATAACTTCTTTCATATCGGCCAAAGGTCGGCTGACAGACGTATCTCATTCGCACTTGGTTAGCTGATTCGGCGCTCATTCAGGTTATCGTTGGGTCATGCTCTGGCATGCATCGATTTATATTCGAATTATGGTCGGGTCTTGGTCGTAACTCGTTCGGGAGTATCAGGTTATATTCGACTCTTATTCGGGGCATTGTCTGGGGATGTTCTTCTTCTACCAACATCGGGACAATATCGGTTGAATTCGCCTCAAATATGCAAGTCATCGTGTTCGGGAGAAGGTCGCCCGACGTTCGAGTTCTGTATGACGCGGCCTTAAAAAGCTGAATAAAATCGCCTATGATGAATATGATGAAAAGGACGTCCCTGGTAGTGCATGGGTTAAAAGGGTTAATATTGCTAATGCAGCCTACAAATTTGCTTCGTCAATCACCACTCTTTAGTATCCTGTTACTGAGTGTTGACGGTAAATCTAGTTAACCCCTTCTGTACCGGTCACGTCTTTTTAAGTTAATTCTATCTACATTTAGACTATTTTGTGTCGTTTAAGAACGGTCTGTGGTAGTAAAAATGGTTAAGTGAGATAGTTCGGAGCCTGTTAATTACTGGAGATCCTTTTTAAACTGAATAAAATCGTCTAATAGTAGCCAGAATATATTAAGACGTCACCGGTACAGAAGGTGTTAATCTCTTCTGTACCGGTGATTTACTGTTCATTATATACTGGCGACTATTAGAAGATTTTGTACAGCTTAGGAACCCCGTCTACTCATTGAAAGGCTACACACTATTCAATTAATCCTTTTAGCTACCTTATATCCTTCCTAAGCTTCATACAATCTTCTAAATAGAGATAGAATTAAATATAAATTAAGTTGCCGGTCCGGTCGCGCTAATAAGTAATGTCCCAGCTGTCATTAAGTTTGGCTTGCTCTGTGCTGTATTAATGTCTTTTAGATGTTGAATAGGGTGGATAAGTGTAGGAACATATTTGTATATTTCACTCGATATTAAGAATTGAAACTTATATATTGTTGATACCAATTATTGATCAAAACATACTGGGTACCGAGACCTCACTTATTAGCGCGACTGTACAGTAGGGGTTAATGAGAGGTTGCGAGGATTGTACAGTAAGTGTTATTCAATTTGAGATACAAGCGTTCATTTAGGGGGCCAACCTCGTTTTTTTTTCTCTCCCTCTCTTTGGCTTGTATCCTTTCGGCTCCATTCAGCCTACTGTTTTAAGACATTTACCCCCATCCAGGTGTCAATATTTTCCTGGCGAGCGGTAGCAAGCCAGCATATATGTATTTTGTTTTGACAGCAAGCTAAATTTGTAATTTTTTAGATAGAAAAATGTCACCGGCGAAGCCAGAGTTCTCCATACAATGCTGGCTCGCTATCGCTCGCCAGGAAGAAATAGACACCTGGATGGGGATAAACGTCTTAAAACAGTTGGCTGAAAGGGGCCGAATGGATACAAGCCAGGGAAAGAGAGAGAAGGAGAGAAAGATAAAAAAACAAGCCGGTGACCCCCCTTAAAAGGGAAGTGTTTATTTTAAAGTAGATTATTTCATATATCTATTATTTTAGTTTCCTCCTTAGACCTCAATCAAACTTTAAAAACAAAATCCATCAGATCCCCCTACTAGATTATTCTGTACAATCCATCAGATCCCCCTACTAGATTATTCTGTACAATCCATCAGATCCCCCTACTAGATTATTCTGTACAATCCATCAGATCCCCCTACTAGATTATTCTGTACAATCCATCAGATCCCCCTACTAGATTATTCTGTACAATTTTCGGTAGAAAAATTTCCCGGCCTTCAAGAATTACAGGCTCACTATCGTTCGCCAGGAAATAAACAACTAAGTAGCACGAAAGGTCTTAATATTGATAAAGAAATTGGGCGAAACGCCTTAAAATCGACAAAATTAAAGGCAAATAGTGATCCTTGCAGTTCCTTCTCACCCACTGGTGTTGTCTAATTTGTATTGAATACTATCATTAATGTATCGGAGTATGTATAATTGTATTATGTACTTTCCTTTTAGTATCGTGCAGCAGGCAAGATCATGACATTTAATTGAATTCGGTTTTAACACTGATTTAAAGGCGTTCCTCTACAATATTCTTCCATAGTGCTAATATAATGTACAGTCGAGGTTAATAAGTGTTGTCAGATATTTCATAAAGTTTCGGACACTGACTAATACTCTGAGAGATAAGCACTTTTCCCAGTAACTAAAGATACCAATAACACTTTTTGCGCGAAAACTAATGTAATCTATGACAACACTTAATACCCCCGATTGTACATTGGAAATCTGTTCGTTTAATCTTCGTTCCGTCTCTCCTTTATATTTGTGCAGACATTACATGGTATATTGTGCATTACACTGCACATGTTGGCAACCGAACTGTTGGTATAGCGAAGGTAGACATGTGTATTGCTGTGGTTGTAGTAGTCGTTCCCTAGGCTGCCTGGATGAACAGCCCCGACCTCCTAAGCTAAGGCCACGACCGAGACCAGGGTTTCCCACAAAGTTTCAAAGAGTGTGTTGTGTTGATGGCGAAATTGGATGTGTGTTATGCAGTCTTCCATTATGTGTTTGTTAGTGTGCGGTGTTGTTACAACCCGGACAGGTGTCCTGGACGGCGTCATCCAGCCTCTTCTGATACCTCAGAAGGGCTGGATGGTTCCCACATCGTAACCTAGCCAGGTAGACTCTGTTTTCACGGGAAAGTAGGGTTTCTGAGGGATGGACTTAAATGGGCCGTGCATGTAGCTGAGTGTTGTCTTTGAGTGACTGGATGGATCGGTGGGTGTTATGGTATGGATATGCTTCTGGAGGCTGGCTTGGGGTGGGCAAGGGGGGAGTAAAAATGGTATTTGTATGATAACGAGTGCTAGGTGTTTTGATGTTTCTTGGTGTGTGTCGATGTAGTGTAGTGGATGGTGTTGGTTTGTGGAGGCTGCGGCCAGAAATCGTGTGCCTCTCCTATCAAGGTTTCATGGTGTAGGTGGTCTGTGGGAGTGGTAGCTGTGCAGTCAGTAATTATTTGCAGTATGATACAAAATACGGAGTATTACGATATACTGTACATCTCTACCCATAGTTCATAAATATTCTATAGCCTGATGAATTTAGGTGCGTACATTATGTATTACCGGTATACTTTATATATATAGATATCACTAGAGTGTAGAATGCATGTAATGCAATGCTTACCTTGGTTTAGAGTTATTGAAAAGCTTATGAGACACACACACACACGGCATTTTATTGTTCACAGTTATCGCTATACAGCCGACATTGTATTAGTAATGTATAGGGTTCTAATTCAATGGACTGATAACAAAACGGTTATCCATCCGATGGTGTTGTTTTCCGCCAGTATTTGTCACCCGTCCCACTTTGTCAGCATTGCAATATTCTTCTATAATAATGTTGAACGTAATTTTAGATGTTGCGCAGCTTTCATTATATTATTAGTTATTAAATTACACGCACACACACACACATACTTACACACACTTACACTCACACACACACTTACACACACACACACACACACACACACACACACACACACACACACACACACACGTGCAATTAACCCTTACAGTACCGACGACGTCTTGATGGTGCAATGGTTAGAGCGTGTAAGTTCGGTATGTGATATCCTAGGTTCGAATCATGGGAGAATCGCATGCTTTCATTAATTTCATTTGGGGTGTTGGTGTTTTAAGAACTATGTTGAAAATAATTAAACACTTACTATAATGCCACATCTAAAAGATTAAGGGGGTAGTGCTAGCATTTTATGGACCCCCTTCTCACTCATGTTTAGCATATTGGTTTTGAGGTTTTATGACGTTGCTGTTCCCCAAGCTGCCTGGCCGAACAGCCCCAAGGCCCCGAGCAAGGCCAAGGCCATAACCGAGCGCCCCCACAGAACCCTCCCTGCCGACCACAATAAAGCCTGGGTGACCGAAGACACTCCATGGCGGGGAGCTGAGGAGGGTGCGGAAACGCCCGGGAAACCAAAGCCCCACCCAGGGCCCTGTGCCCCCCAGCAATTATGAAGAGAAAGTTGAGGGGCAAAGGAAAAATGTGACGCTTTGGCTTCCAATCTTGGTAGATTGGGAGGTCAATCCACGGAAGAGACGCCGTCACTTGAGATCTAGGAAATATATAAGTACAGTATAAGGCACAGTCAGAGTAAGCTATGGGTATGGCAGAGATCGCTCAGTTCTCACTCTGATAGACCAGCCCATCACCACATGACTAGAACCCAATCCTCTCAGCATCAGCTAGGAAAGGCCCTAGAAAGCCGCCTTTGGCGGGGGGATAGCTCCCCTATTTCAACCCCTTTCGGGGTTGGGCACCCGCCAGGTTTTAAGACGTTCGTTCCGTTAGCTTGGCGATTTTGAGACATTTCGCCTCCTTTTTTGTCAATATTAGACCTTCCGTGTCCTTTAGCTGTCTATTTTATTTCTTGGCGAGCGATAGCGAGCCTCTAATTTTAGAAGGAACCGACCTTCGACCGGGACATTTTTCTACCAAAAAATGTACACATTTATCTTAAGGGGTATAGGGGGTGTTTTTCTAAGTTTGATGGAGGTCTAGCAAGGAAACTCAAAATTAAATATATATGAATAAGTTGCCCAAAAAAACAAGCACTAGCCCCTTAAAAATAATTAAACTCTTATGTTACCATTATGCCACACCTAAAAGATTAACAAAGGAGTAAGTAGTACGATGGGGGGAAATGACTTTGTTTTTACCTCTCTTAGCAAATGTTCAAGACAGAGCCAGAACAGGGACAACTTAACAGAAAACAATGAACACACAAAAACAAAATACAAATTCACGCACATCTAGGTCATCCAGGAGAAGACTCAGAGACCAGGGTCACCAAGGTCTTATTGGATTCATATATTACGTCAGTATATATGTTCTGTTTAATGTACACTCTGATGTCATAGTCTCTCCCCCACTCATAATAATTCGTGAGCCTCCTATATTTCGTTATGCAATTATAATTATCTGGGTTGATTTTTAGATTTAAGGGAGCCCAGACGGTATTATGCAGCATAATTTACTGGTTCGGCTCAATGGTTTAAGGAGGGGGTTTAGTTTGCTCTTTAAACCTCTATCCACAAGCCCCCCCTTCGATATCAATTTGTAAATTTTTCGGTAGAAACATGTCCTGGCCGAAGGCCGATTCCTCTTGAAATACAGGCACGCTATATGGGGCAAAAGGTCTGAAAATCGCCAAACTAATGAGGCGAATGTCTTGAAATCTCATAACTAATCGGACTAAACATGTGGGAGGAGGAAGACTAGAAAAACCAGCTGCCTCCCCTTAAATTGCTTTTCAATGAATAGTATAATATACAGTTTTGTAGTTTATTTATAGAATTAATTAATTAATTAGTTTCCAGAGATATGCTTCCATAATTAGAAATATTTGAAGCCCACGAATATTTATGAGTGGGCTGGATACTATGGCATCAGAGTGTACTGTGGTTAGCACTAGACAAGTTCATTGAACATAGAGTTGAGCTCTAAAGTAATACCTATATATTTTAACAAATCATTAAAGGATGGTGTTAGATCACTTTATATTGATCTAAACCAGGTTGTTAATTTAAATGTTAATCAGTCAACCTAAATATTGCAGTAATACAAAATGTTGGCCATGACGCCATTAGAGTTCGTAATGGTATCATAATTATCCATTTATTATTCAGGGGAGGTGTGGTGGAGTGGTCATGCCACTGGATTGGTAATCCAATGGACCCGAGTTCAAATCCCGATATGTCAATGGGAAGATATTATTGGGATTGAATTTGTGCTGTACCTAGTATCAGTGCATTACCACAAAACCCACCGAAATGCCAAAAATATACCCTCATTGTTCCCTGATTAAATAACACTGTATGAATATTCCCATATTCAAAATATGTTACAGGGGGACAATGCCTAGTGAGTTCACTGCTCAATAGGTGGCGTTCTGAGAGTGAGGGTCTGAGTCTGGAGGGTGAGACGGTGAAGCACTTGAACGAAGCAACCAGCCGCTTCAGAGATGGAGCTGCTTCGAGCCATGATAGATGCTTCACATGTCTCACTCCCCAGACTGGAACAAGACCTCACGGGCTTCACCGTGTTGAGCGGTGGAATGTAC
Organism: Lithodes maja; assembly: GCA_037953745.1. Classification (NCBI taxonomy): domain Eukaryota; kingdom Metazoa; phylum Arthropoda; class Malacostraca; order Decapoda; family Lithodidae; genus Lithodes; species Lithodes maja. Next base: position 19,060 of record JBAKBP010029069.1, read on the forward strand.
AGGCTCTCAGCCTATGCCCGAGAGGGAGTAGTTGGAATATAGAAAAAAAAAAGAAAAAAAAAAAAGACGCATTACTTCCCTTAAGGGAGCCCGCCTCGCTTTTGTATTCTCTTTCTCTCCCTCTCTCTCTTTGGCTTTTATCCATTCGGCCCCATTCAGCCTACTGTTTTAAGACATTTACCCCCATCCAGGTGTCAATATTTTCTGGCGGGCGGTAGCGAGCCAGCATATATATATATATTTGTTTTGACAGCAAGCTAAACTTGTACATTTTTCGATAGAAAAATGTCTCCGGCGAAGCCTGATCTCTCCATACAATGCTGGCTCGCTATCGCTCGCCAGGAAGAAATCGACACCTGGATGGGGATACACGTCTTAAAACAGTTGGCTGAATGGGGCCGAATGGATACAAGCCAGAGAAAGAAAGAGAAGGAGAGAAAGATAAAATAATACGGTGACCCCCCCCCCCCCCCCCCTTAAGGGGAGAGGGATCGTTTGTATTTGCTTATTTATGTGTCCATTTATTATACTATTATATATTATAAATTATTATACATTATATTATATATTACTGGCAGTTTGCTTTAGTCTATTAAGTTATTCCCTTATTTCTTTGTTTCTTTGCTAGACCTCCATCAAGCTTAGAAAACGCCACCTAGACCACCCCTCAAGATAAATTCGTACATTTTTCGCCAGAAAAATGTCCCAGCTTGGTCCTCTTAAATGTGAAATGTGTTAAAATCGCCGAACTAATGGACCTAACGTCTTATAATCTCAAAACAAATGGGACTTAACACGAGTAAGACAGGGGACCAGAAACACGACCAATCTCCCCTAACAGCGTTTTACCAGTAGGTGTACAGTACTAGCTGGTTTGACTAGCTTTGGTGAACTGGCAAATACATTTCTAGTCGCTTTTGACGCCTCTCGCTCTTCTGGAGTGGGCAGGGAAGATGGGTTATTTTCCTGGCGAGCGATAACGAGCCTGTAATTAAAGTAGGAACTGGCCTTCGGCCAGAAATTTTTTCTACCGAAAAATTTACAAAATTATTTTTAATGGTGGTCTCGGGGGTGTTTTTTATTTGTATTTTGTTTAAGATTGATGGAGGTCTAGCTAGGAAACTCAAAACTAAGTAAATAAATATCAAATTATCAGGTTCGATCCCAGCCAAGGCGGACATTGAATGGGTGTGATATTACGTCCTAGCATGTATATCATGTTCGCACCCAGTCGGGGGACACCTCGACGACGTATACAGACTAATAACACACATACCAAACCCATTCCAACAGCTTCTTCTATCTACAACACCCCTTCTGTTATTTACACTCTCCTAGCCGTATGGTCCTAGTGTGCGGTCTGATGGCGTAATGGGATTCCAAATGTACGATATATCAGGGTCTAGTGTTGCCAATTTAGCTACTTTCCCGCTAGATCAAGAGCTATTTATTTCGATCTAGAGGCAAATGTTGACGAATTTTAGCTATACGCTAGAGATTTCAGCCATATTAGAGCTCTATTCCATAGATTGTGGCATTCTAGCAATTTTAGGCATTCTACAGTATTTACTATCTAGCGGACTTGGTTTGGTAACCCTGTGGTCTGGACTGAAGCTACAGTGTTCCCAGGGGGGCCGGGGCGGGGGGCGGGGCTTTGGATGTTTGGCGGCTGGGTGTAGACGGGTTGGGTCCACTGTGGGTTGGTAGTAAGAGAAAACGTCTTTGGCGGGGGGGGGGGGGGGGGGCTTGCCTGTTTACTTTCTGCACCATGGAGGTCAATGCAAGTAGTCTTAGGGCATCTGTCTATCTTCTATTCAACAGCTAGGCTCTAGAACACTCTCCCAGAATCAGTCTTTCCCTCTTCCTATAACTTTAATTGCTTCAAACTCAGTGTGTCCAGGCATTTTGTCTCGAATGTCCCTTGATTTTGGCCCTGTCAATCTTTCAACTCTGGGGGAGGCATTTGCCACAGGCAGTTCTGCCTTTTGTCTCCCTCACTCATATAGAAATTAAAAAAAAATCCAGCATCACAATAATATATTAAAGGACACAATATGAAAAGGAAAGTGATAAGAGAGGGCGGGAATTGCTCTATTACTATTCTCCATAGTTTTTAGATCACTGCCATGGTGGAGTATAAAATAAGAAAATTAAACTAGGCCGCCACTTTGGTGGTGCAATCATCTTCTGGAGCAGTAGACCACTGGTTCCTATCTTCTGAATATTCCTGTGATTGGTATGCTTCCAGCCAGGGTCCCACTCGGGTAAATATATCACCAAAACCGTGGTGGAACTGCCACCGGGGTGAGGGACTGCTCTGGGTCTGCTCCTTCAGTGCTAAGGGTCATAATCCACTTAGTGGAAATGGCACTGTTGTGGGTCAGTGGAGGCATGTCTGGGAGCCTGGAGACCATTTTGGGACGCTTCCTTTGGAAGATTGATGAGAGAGAGAGAGAGAGAGAGAGACTATTAACATCACATTACTTAACCATATTCCCAGAGCGTCAGGAGAGAGATATTAAAGCAGACTATTAAATAATCCTTACTTAACTATACTCCCAACGCGTCGGGGGGAGAGAGAGAGAGATAAAACCGACTATTAAATTCCCATTACTTAGAAAGAGTGAGAGAGAGAGAGAGAGATCAATACAGACTATTATATTCTCCGTACTTAACCATACTTGCAGCGCGTCGAGGAAGAGAGGAGATATATCAAAACCAACTATTAAATTCCCATTACTTAACCATATTCCAAGCGCATCAGGAGAGAGAGAGAATGAACGAGAGAGAATGAACGAGAGAGCGAGAGAATTCCTATTACTTAACCATATTCCAAGCGCATCAGGAGAGAGAGCGAATGAGAGAGAGCGAATGAGAGAGAGCGAATGAGAGAGAGCGAATGAGCGAGAGCGAATGAGCGAGAGAATTCCCATTACTTAACCATATTCCAAGCGCATCAGGAGAGAGAGAGAATGAGAGAGAGAGAATGAGCGAGAGAGCGAGATCAAAAGTGAGACAGACGCACTTAGTTTGTATTACTTAAGGGGAGATGGGTCGTTTTTCTGGTTCCCTTTCTCCCTCGTGTTAAACCACATTTGCTTTGGGATTATACGACGTTCGACCCAGTAGTTTGGCGATTTTTATCACCTTTCGCCCCATTTCGTTGTCAATTGTAAGAACTTTCGTGCCATTTTGGTGTAGAATTTTTCCTGGCGAGCGATAGCGACTCTTGAAATTTTAAGAGGAGCCGCTACCGAAAAATGGACAAATTTATGTTGAAAGGGGGTCTAGGGGGTGTTTTTCTAAGCTTGATGGAGGTCTAGCGAGGAAACTAAGAAATAAAGGAATACATTAATTAATAGACCAAACAAATGGCCCATCTCCCCTTAATCTAATTCCCAGTGTCTCGGGCAGGAGATGACGAGGAGGAGGGAAACACTAAGATGACGTTAATATTCATAGGAAATGGGTAAGATATATGCAAGCGAGAAACCAATAACCCTTAGAGTACCAGCGACGTGTTATATTATATTCTAGCTATATTTATACGATATTATGCAGCTTAGGAAGGATCTCTAGCAATAATATGGCTTTAAACTATCTCAACCAACCCTTTTAACTACCACAGATCCTTCCTAAGCTGTATAATAGTGTCTAAACATAGCTAGAATATAAGATAACACACGTCGCTGGTACTCAAAGGGTTTACTAAATAAAACTACTAACTTGAATGGCTTTGACCAACATACTTGCTTATTTTTGCACTATTTAGGTTGAGGATTATTTGCATTTAAATTAATCTATTTTAGATCAATATACACCGATCCAACACAACCTGCTTAGTTATATTATATTCATTGGCAATACGTTAGAGCTTAATTCTATGTTCAGAAAAATTGCTTTGCATTTACTGATGTAGTAACTCGGTATGTATATTAGTCACTTTGCCAATCAGATCAATTCCATAAGCTGTACAAAATATGAATGTAAGCGGTATGAAAATGCAATGAAATTCTAGTCAATTTAGTGTCATCAAGCACTTCCAATTACTGAAATAAAAAAACTCCTGAACTAAATACGACATAAGAGATAGACAAACCAAACTGAAATGATTACTGATTACGGATTACTGATATTTACTATAGGATGTAAGGTATCTTAAAATAACCCCCTAGAAATACTTTCTCTAAAGTATCTATTTCTTTATCCTCCCCATTTCCCCAGCTAACCTAATCCCACAAGGATCCCAATGAAAATACGCCTAACGGCCTTATTGGGCTATCCTTAGTTGGAATTATGCAAGGCTGGTACATGTCATATTTATAACATACTATGTGGTACCAACTCTGTAAATTGCTAACTGAATAAATATTATTATTATTATTATTATTATTAAATGAAGTGTCTCCAAAAATGTGTAATGAACAAAGGAAGGAAACTACTATATAATTATCTGGAGTAGTGCGAACCCTGTAGATTTTTGTGCAGGGATAGTGCTTGTTTTTTGGTCTGTAATTATTAATGTATGCTTTAGTTTTCTCGCTACAACTCCATCAAGCTTAAAAAAACACCCCCTAGACCCCCTGTCAAGATATATTTGTACATTTTTCGCTAGAAAAATTTCTCTGCTAAAGGCCGACTCCTAAATTTACAGGCTCGCTATCGCTCGCTAGGAAAAAAATACACCTATATGACACGAAAGGTCTTAACATTGACAAAGCAATGGGGTGAAACATATCAAAATCGCCAAACTAATGGAACGAACGTCATAAAATCTCAAAACTGAAGGGGATCCAGAAAAATAGACTCTCCCTTAAACTTGCACTAAGGGAGAGGAAAAACAAGTTAAGGGGGGTTACCGTATTTTATCTTTCTCTCCTTTTCTCTTTCCCTGGCTTGTATCCATTCGGCCCCATTCAGCCAACTGTTTTAAGATGTTTACCCCCATCCAGGTGTCAATATCTTACGATAGCGATAGCGAGTCAGCATTGAATGGAGAAATCCGGGTTCGCCGGAGACTTTTTTTTCTATCGAAAAATTTACAAGTTTAGCTTGCTGTCAAAACAAAAATATATATATGCTGGTTCGCTACCGCTCGCCAGGAAAATATTGACACCTGGATGGGGGTAAACGTCTTAAAAAAGTAGGCTGAATGGGGCCGAATAGATACAAGCCAAAGAGAGAGGGAGAGAAAGATAAACAAAAGCTAGGTGGGCTCCCTTAAGTATTTTTTGCATTCTTACTAATTACGGCAACCGTTTTAGGCGTGGTATAAACGTAACATAAGTGTAATTCACCACGTGTGAGTTTCGTTCTATAAGGAAGTTGGAGCTGTAGACATCTATGTTTAGCCGAATTACCACTTAAAATATGGCCATAAGACATTCATAAATATATAAAACCCAATTAAACATATTATTTATCCATCAGAAACCTACATTATTAATACATTTCTGTTTAATATCGATGTTGTTACGAACTGGCACTCGGGTACACAAGGGCTCTCAATCAGGACTCGAATACGGCTCGCTGTCACAACGGAAACACACGATCCCAACCCCTGAGTACTGCCAGCCGAACAAAAAACACCAATACCCTCCAGAGTTCAATCTGCTATAACGGGGTATACAAGAACTCGGTACTAGTGTTCAACAACAGACTAATAAAGAGACAGGAATTATCTAGTCTGGTCAACAATCAAACAATGAAGTAAGAAACAACAACACCAAAGAATAGTGTTGGCCGAAGCCGAAGTAATCCACCCTTGACTAAGAACTTAAGAAGTCCTCCACCCTCTACTTCGGATCGGCACTATTACGTTACGTTAATTAATAGTCCTTAAGCATCGAGCAAGGAATCTTCTGAAAAAAGTTAGATGCTTCTCGGATGCTCGTAAGAAGTTCGTATCGGATTTTGAACAGTAATTCAATAAGCAAAAACACTGGCAATTAAATACTATTAAAGGTTTAAATTGGCATAAGAATAATTAAAAGAATATGCAATAGTAAATGGCAAACATTAAAAAGAAGTACTCCGCAAATGCAACGGCAATAGCCTACTCGGATTGTGCTCGTGGGCCACTAATCACTAAAGTAGCCAAGCTTGCAACACATGAAATCAATAGTGCATAAACAATATCATACATAAGGAAAGCTTCAATACTATTCTGTATCTACTAATCGAGTAAAGTCTAGCTGGGGTACTGTGGGCAAAAGGTAGCAGTGACTGAGCAAAAATGGCTCGTAGCCTAGCGAAATCCTCACAACTGTTTAAAGTATTACGTTAAAACTAACAAGTGCACTTTGAAAAATCCAGATCCCTTGTATCTGGTTTTCTCCCGGCTCCTTGACAAAGTAAAAACAAACTGTTAATAAAATACAGGGTGGTTAGGCTCTTGCCCTCACGCACTGTAAATTATTAACTCAACACAGTCAGCCGCGAAGACAACCTAGGCTTCACTGAACCGAAACGAGTATGCAGGTTTATCGCTTAACCACTGCATCAAACAACAACTCGTAACACAGAAAAGCCTTACCCCAGTCTAGCATTACCTAGACTAGCAGAAAACAGGAATAATAATAATAACACACAGGGAAATGCATATACAAGTGCAACAAACATAAATCAATCCTATTCTAAGTTAACCCTTCCAAAATAGGCTATCTAATAGGCAAGTATCTCGTGAGAACTCAAGCGATAATACGTTGGCTGACTAGCTCTGCACCAACGGAACCATGGAAGTTAAACAGGCAGGGAAAAGAGGAGATAAGAATGTAAGGTAGTAGAGAAAGTTCACATCAGTCAGAAGAATATATATAGTTAGCAAGGGAAATGAGAAGTCGCTCTGCCTAATGAGTTCTGATGAAAAAATGGCTAGACTTCCCTTTTTATACCCGGCCCTCTAGTGAGCCCAACGTGAACTACTAAGGACCGCCCACTGACAACCATTACGTAATTTCTCTCTCCCCTCTGGGATAGACAAAGGCTCCCCTAGCACCGAGGGGGGGGGGGGGGGGGGAGTGCTAGTGAGTTAGGCCCACCTTCCGCCTGGCGCACCCACTGACCCCCAACTGTGGCTGTTTCTCCTCCCATCATTACAAATAAGTTTTACACACAATACTTATAACTAATGATATAAAATAGAACTCGTTGACTCAGATGAAAAAAAAATACATATTCATAATACTTATAGTACAACGGCTCACGTGAACTAAGTTAGGAAACTCTACATAGACTACAGCCAAAGTTCCTGCCCTGACGATCCTAGCGAGAGTGGGGCATGACTAGGCGTTCTGTACAGCATGCTCACACTGGACATGCGTCACACCTCCCCAAGATTTTACTTGCTCAACCCTAAGCTAAAATCTGACAAACACAGAACCCCATCAAGCCCCTAACACCCAGCGACCGCATGGCACTAAAACAAGGCTGAGTTTATCACCAAAATACATCTTATTATAAAAAAAAATCACATTTTATAACTCCTCCCAACAATAGCAAAAAGACACAATATCATGCTCCCAGAGCGAGCTTACAGCAGCTCTGAGCTGCCTGAGCGACAGCACAATCGCCAGTAATTCCTTTTCTATTGTAGAATAGTTCTTTTGTGCAGCATTGAACTTCTTAGAAAAGAAACTTACTGGGTGTTCCACACCTTCATTGTCTGTCTGTAGCAAGACGGCACCAGCCCCTACACCACTAGCATCTGTTGCCAGCTGAAAAGGCCTGTTAAAGTCTGGGGCCCTGAGTATCGGGTGAGTACATAGCAAATGTTTCACCAAAGTGAAAGCCTTTTCACACTCAGGTGCCCACAAAAACTTTTTGTCTTTAGATAACAAATCTGTGAGAGGTGCCAACACCGTTGAGTAACCTTTTATGAAGCGTCTGTAGTAGCCTATCATACCCAAGAATCTCATAATCTGCTTCTTGGTTGTTGGGTGCGGAAATTTATTGATAGCCTGTACCTTGTTCTGAGGAGGGCACACCTGTCCCCTTCCCACTACAAACCCAAGGTACTGCACAGTGGCTTTTACGAAGTCACACTTTGCCAAATTTACTACCAGACCTGCTTCACTAAGTTTCCGCAACAAGGTCTCAAGGTGCTCACAATGGCTCTCAAAGTCATCATAAATGATTACATCGTCCAAATATACGGTGCAATTTGGAATGTCCTTTACAATTTCATTCATCAGGTTCTGAAACTTTGCTGGTGCATTCTTAAGTCCGTAAGGCATAGCATTGCACCGGTAGGTACTCCCGTCCACAACAAAACCACATACCTCTTTAGCACGCTCGTACAAAGGTACTTGCCAGTAACCTTTTACTAAATCTACTTTAGACAAAAACCGAGCATTACCAATTTTGTCAACACTATCATCAACCCGAGGAAGAGGATATGGGTTAGTTGGAGTCAAACCGTTTAACCTACGGAAATCAATACAAAAGCGTACCTTGCCATCTGGCTTAAGCTGCAGTGTTACGGGGGAAGTCCACTTAACTGTGCCTTTCTCTATCAACCCTCTACCGAGCATATACTCCAACTCATCCCTCAGAGCTGGTAGTTTTATGGGGGGCACACGGTAC